>CM038681.1:307161453-307382641 GCA_021605205.1 Aegilops longissima | reverse complement strand
AATGTGTTATTTCAAAGTCTTCGATGCTAAATGCTGATTAGAGATCCTCATCACAATTCTAAATTTGCACCAAAGCACATGAAGGTTTTATGCTTGGTTACGGAAAGGACTCGTGACACCTATAGAGTCTTCAACATCGCCTTCACAAGATTGTTGACACCGAGATGTGCGATTCGATCAAACTAATGGCTCGCAAAGAGAGCACCTACCTTCCGTGTTAGATGAACCAGCACCGAGGATTCTATCAAGTTCAAGGCAACTAAGGATGTCATTCCCATCAAGAATTTGCTCAAGAATTCATTCTCAGACGCCAAGAACATCGAGTGATGCACTCAAGATAATGTCAAGACAATGGTGCCGAGGAAATGATCAAATTCTCAACGACAACTAGCTCATCCTCGCTGCAAAAAGAAGTGCAAGTGGAGAAGATCATCGATGACATTGAAGCGCCAGTCCTCTCACATGCTCAAAAGCTTCACATTTATCTAACTTTGTGGGCACTATGCTTTTGTCTCTATCACAGAGCCCACTAAGGTAGATGAAGCATTTCGAGCCGGAGGATTCAAAGCTATGCAAGAAGAATTACATCAGCTCGAGCTCAACAATGTCCGGAACTGGTCAAACGTCCGTATCCTCGCAAGCATAATATCATTGGCACAAAGTGGATCTACCGCAACAAGCAAGATGAAATGGTCTTGTGGTAAGGAATAAGGCACGATCGGTAGCTCAAGGCTACACAAGTTGAAGGAATTGATTTCGATGAAACTTTTGCACATGTTGCTAGACTTGAGGCTATTCGCATATTACTTGCTTATGCTAATCATCATGATATTATCTTATATCAAATGGATGTGAAAAGTGCATTCCTCAATGGTAAGCTTGAGGAAGAAGTATATGTTGCTCAACCCCTGTGTTTTGAAGATCCAAAGAATCCTCGACAAAGTCACTTAATAAGGCCTCTATGGTCTCAAACAATGCCCCACGGCGTGGTATGATACATTGAAGGAATTCTTTGAAGAATGGCTTCACACCCAGTTCACTCGATTCTACTCTCTTTACTAAATCTTATGATGGTGAACTGTTTGTGTGCCAAATCTATGTTGATGATATTATCTTTGGCTGATCGACCAACGTTATAGTGATGAATTTGCCTATATGATGAGTGAAGAATATGAAATGTCTATGATGGGAGAGTTGAAATTCTTCTTAGGTCTTCAAATTCAACAACAGCAAGAATGGCATATTCATATCTCAGAGAAATACCTCAAAGATGTCCTCAAGAAATTCGCATGCAAGATTGCAAAGGTGTCAAAATTCCTATGCCCACAAATGGCCATCTATGCAATCGATGAAAATGGTATTGACTTCGATCACAAGGTATACCGCCCATGATTGGTTCTTTATTGTACTTATGTGCATCTAGGCCAGATATAATGCTTAGTGTTTGCATGTGTGCCCGATTTCAAGCTACACCAAGGAATCACACCATAAGGTCGTGGAAGCATATTCTTCGATATCTAGCTCACACACCAACACTAGGATTATGGTACCCCAAGGGCTCTACTTTTGATCTCATTGATATTCGACTGACTATGTCAGGATCGCGGACCGCAAGTCAACATCTGGTACTTGTCATTTCTGACGATCTTTGGTCCGTTGGTCCTCAAGAAACAGTAACTGCATATCACCGCTCATCATGGAAGCTGAATACATTGCTGTTGGCTCGTGTTGTGCTCAATTGCTGTGGATGAAGCAGATCTCAAGGACTACGGCATCAACGTGAACAATGTGCCTCTCATCGGATAATGAGAGTGCCATCAAGATTGCTCACAACCCAGCTCAAAGACTCAAGACAAAGCACATTCAAATTGGCCATCATTTTCTTCGTGATCATGTGTTGAAGGGCTTACATCTCCATCGAAAGCACGGAAGATCAAGAATGCTAGCTGATATCTTCACTAAGCCCTTGGATGAGAAGAGATTTAGCAAGTTATGTGTGAGCTAAACATCTTAGAATCTTCAATGTTCTTTGAAAAAGACACACATCCTAACACTTATGCAAAATTGATGACTTAGATGTGCAACACATGAAGAAACGCTTTTTCAATCAATGAAGAATAACACTCTAAGTGTGAAGAAATTAATGAAGAATTTGATTCTCGTAACCCTACTACAATTGTACGCTGTGTCTAAATCATCATTCTTATACGGTGGGTCACGCCACCACCAAAGTTGAAAATCTTCAATTTGAGTTTTTCCTCACTTTTGAAATTCTTCAGCTTTTCAAATTCTTCAACTTTGCAAAATCTTCACTGCTTCGGCTGCCTTTCTTCATTGGCTATATACATATATATGGGTTTATGTCCTCTACAAAGATTCACTTATAGTTATTTCTTCAAGCTATTTTTTCGCTAAGTGAATGTGATCGGACCCTTCCCTCTATGCTATACTCAACCCAATCTATTCACAAATTCTTCATGTGCATTCTATTTGAAACTCGCTCAAAATCTTCACCGAGTCCTTGTCACTGAAGAAATTGCGAACTAAACTTTAAAACTGATCTTATCCAAACTTTCGGTTTTGCCGCCAAACGCTCCGCATCCCATGATGCATTATTTTACTCACCCACGATCGACACGATCTCCACTACACAAGACGTGGGTGACACATGTCGGAGAAGGAGAATGGTCAGGCACGCTCGTCTAAATCTTCTGCTAACAGTTTTTCACCGCTTCTATAAATACCCTCTCCATCCTCACTTCTTTATTCCCACTCGACCTCTCTCTCCTGCTCGAGCTCCTCAAACCCTAGCGCCGCCGCTACTCCATCGTCAGCCGGTGAGGAAGAGCTTCATCGCTTTGACCTCGTCAGCCGACGATCGCTACCGATCGCTGAAATCCTCACTCCGCCGCCATAGCTGTCTTCCTCCGCCGAAGTTAGGGCAAGGAAGATCTAACCTGATTTAACTTTCCATCCGCTTTTCTCAGTTCGTCGTGTTCTTCATTTCGGTAATTAAAAGTTACTTTTATTACTCTTTGATTCTCAAGCTTCCTGAAAATCTTCAAGGGTGTTTATTCTTTAAATCTTCACACATATGAACACCTCACACATCATATGATCTTGAACTATTTTTCTAAGCAATCATTTTCTTCAAGATTCCTAATTGTGTGGATCTTCGATCTGTATAACTCTTGAACCTAAGACAAGAACGCTTAGTGAAATCCTTCAAGGCACATCCGTCAAATTCCTCAAAACTTGTTCTTTCAAAAGTCTTCTCGTAACGATATGACCTCTCCAAATTCCTCGCACTGCATTCGCTCATGTGTACTCATGTCCGCCGCTGAATCACTAGGTTCTCATCAACTTAACTCATTTGCAGCGTTTTTCAAGAAAACTGCATACTTCTTCAGAGAACTCAATTGTTGAAATTCTCAATCAAGAATATGGCGACGGTAAGAAGCCATGTAAAGGAGGAAAGAAACCCGAGGTTATGACAGCTTTGAGATCCCCGAGGAAATTTATGCCGACTATTGCACACCGATGAAGCAAAATTTGGCAAAGAAAATAAAAATCAGCGCAAGGTGCGATTCGTAAGATTGAACGGAGATGGGCAAGGAATGGAGGGAATATGATATGTGACTCCAAAGTACATGAAGAAATTTGCTCAATCCTCCATGCCCAAGAGCTCAATTGGCACTGCCAGTAGTCAACCCCACCAAAGATCAAGCGCAGTGAGGACTTTCTCAAGAATGGCTAAGCGCCAAGCTAAATTGGCAAGACAAGCCAAGGAGGCAAGAAGAAATTCAATGAGGATTCTCGCCATCGCTATCAAGCATCGAGGCCTCGGTCAAACCGAGGAAATTCATGCCAAAGAAGCCTCGCCATAAGCCAAGTGTTTCACCATCATCGCCTCACGGCCAAGTTCCTCGCCAGCCGCCTCAATGCAAATTCCTCACATCGCATAGCTCCACCAAAGTCCTCAACAGCCCTTCAAAGTCCTCGCCTCTGCATCCGCCACATGTCAAAGGACAGCTGGTTTCGATTGCCTCGGAGTTTCAAGAAGTTCCTCAAGAGCACCATTTCATCATCCGCCCGACTCACCAAGACCAAAGCAACAAATGGACGAGGTCCTCGCCAAGTCCAAAGAAGAAACAGTTGCATTCCATGTGCCCTCCGATGATGAAGCTTCGATGATGAACTTGCGTAAATCATCGAGATCGCCAAGAAAGGGCTGTTAGAGCCAAAGGCACATCCGTAGCATCGCTGTTGATCCGAGGAAAATCTTCGATTATATTGATCTCTCGCACAAGGGTCCAAACACCCTTTATGCCTGATTTTCATCCGACTCTTGACAAAGTCATATGTTGACCCATTTCATCGCCAAGAGAAATGGAAGTTTGAAAAGGCAAGAGAGA
This sequence comes from Aegilops longissima, assembly GCA_021605205.1. Taxonomy (NCBI): domain Eukaryota; kingdom Viridiplantae; phylum Streptophyta; class Magnoliopsida; order Poales; family Poaceae; genus Aegilops; species Aegilops longissima. The sequence goes on along the minus strand of CM038681.1, from coordinate 307,378,226 downwards.
TCAAGAAGGCTCAATACGTAAAGGAGAAGTTCTCAAGAAAACGCTGTCAAAATGACACCGAGGAACTTCTCAAGGCCCAGATCGAAATTCAAGACCTCAAGAAAACTTCGATTCTTATTATGCTGATTGGTGGAGCTAAGGTCGATTCACTAACTGACGAAGAAATTCACCAATGTTGCTGCCCCAACGCAACATGAAATTCCTCAGTCAAGCCTCACCAGCCTAACTCAAGAACATGCCAAGACCGGCGATGAAGTTCAAGCGGCTGATGAAAATGCTAGTTCCAGGGCTGATGATCCCATTCCAACTGCCGAAGAAATTGCTGTGGCATCCACTAGTGGTGCTACCAAGAAACAGAACAAGACAGGCAATCGACTGGCCATACCGAGGAAATTCAACCAGATTCCTCACCCTCCCGCGCCAACACTAACTCCAATTCTTCCATCCGCCTCATGTGAAGAAAACCAAGGCTGCGCAGAACGAGCTGCGTGAAGAAACGGAAAGCATCGCTAAGGCCAAATTCTTCTACTGCGAAGAAAATGAAGCTAATGACGAGCCCTTTGAAAATCCAATTGATGTTGTTCCAATTTCTCAATTCCATCAAAGGACCTTATTCCTTTTGAGAAGACTATGAGATCCCAATCGGATCCGATGAAGAACATCATTTTGCTGCTTCGTCAGAGCAGATTGATGAAGAAATTGAAGTGGACGTAATCCTTCAACCCCAGCCATTTCTCACCTATGCCTCAGCTCACAATCAAGAGGCTGGTGTTGAGGAAATTGAAGATGAAGATGTGGATATAGGGTGCACCACACTGTGATGAATGATGACTTTGGGAAAGTCAAGATCCCAATACTCCTCTTCACCCCGCCCCAACAGATTCCTCACCCCCTCGCACCAACAGTTCAAATGGACTCAAGAAACTCAACCCACTTGCTCAGGCATGAAGAAATTCCAGCCACTAGTGTCGATGAACCTGCTCACGCTGATCCTCGATCGCACCTGCTGAGGAACAAGAATTTCTCACCAAGAACCTGAGCTCAGCGATTCTCGAGGTGGTGATGCAACTCACCGACACCCTCTCGCTTAAGCAAAAAGAATCCGCTCAAGCAAACAAAAGTTCAAGGCTGAAGATTTCTTTGCCGAGCACGATTCTTCACTAACTATAATCCATATGATTCTGCCAGATAAGGAAGAGGCATTTCGACCGCCACCAAGCCGATTTCTATTCCTCGCTTTTCAATAAAGATAAAGTCTTCGATCATGCTCATATTCCTCATGTGGACATGGAGTCTCCGCCAGCTTTGAGCCACCCTCCGTGTTCTTCATGACGCAGACTTCAATTTCTGACCGATATCTCGTGGATCGGAATGAAGAACTCATCCTTCAATTCTATGCAACGCTGCACATCACCGGAGATGTCAAGACGTGAACTCATGGGTATTAGACTCGATGTCCGAAAATACCACTACAAGGCACCAAAGAATCGAATTGCTTCATGCTCTACCACTCACCTCCCTCCACTTGATGGTGCTCTGTATCTACAACGAACCGTAACTTTCAAATCACTATATGCAATCGCCGATGAAGCCTTTGAAGCCAAGGCAGGCCCTAAGAACCAAATTCCTCGTCAAGGAATTATTGTATGTGCCTCGAACTGTTTATCGGATTCGACGAAGACAATGAGTCCTATCAAAGGCCACGACTTAATGATGAAGAAGTCGCTGGCATCATGAAGAATATGCTTTTCAACATCATCCATGGCGCTCCCGCCAACTTCCATGATTTCTTCATGAGGACTCGCAAACATTGCTATGTCACCATTTGAGCTGAAGCCTTATGCGCCTTTGGATAATGAGATTCATCAGACAAGGTCTTCACTCAATTACAAGGCTGATACTCAACCACCGCAGCTACTTTCCCGATTGAAGTCCCTCGATGGATATTTACCTCACCGATGACAAGGGCAAGGCTATCGCTGTGATCGATGAAGGCATTCGCCCATTGATGGACAGTGCAGCAAAGATCCTACTCCACCAATGATGACTCGCCACACATGACTCGCCGCAAATACCTCACCAAGCAAAGTCCTCAAGCTATCAGACCTGTGGTGATGACTGATCGTGAGTTACTCCTCGCCTTCATCAAGGTTGATCGCAATCATAAATGGGTCAAGCGCCGCTTGGTCTAATTCTTCACAACATGACCTCAACACACAATGCAGTGAAGAAAACCACTACTACCTCCATGAAACCTTCAAACGCACTGGCTGTTCTTTCACATGTCTACAAAGGCGGAAGAACCGATTTACAATGGGACTCAAGGAAGAATTTGACTGGTCTCGCACCTCCTCCAAGAAATACAAGAAGGTCAAAGTTCCTTCCTTGGTGGCTAGCTCCTATTCTTCATCACGACATCGATGAAAATGAAGACTTGACGACACCGCAGCAGGCCCTACTACAACAACCGACTCTAACAACGTCAAGGCCGCTTCTTCAACTTGAAATTCTTCAAGAGCGTTAGTCCTCGCTTTTGATCCTTTGGTCACTCGATGACAAAGGGGAGAAATTTGAGTTAGTCTTCGCGGTATATTTTATTGCCCATATACAACAATTTATTTTTGTAAGTTACAACTCGCTCTTCCTAAACTTTTATTGATCAAGTTGTAATCTTAAACCCGATGGTGCTTTGATACTTTTGATGCACTATGCTCGATTCTCTTGAGCTTCTTGAGCTCGATAATTTTGATGCGCTATTTTGCATGCTTGTTCCTCATTAATGTTATCGCACGCATGCTGAATTACATCAAGCACCATATTTCATCATGCATTTCAAATTCTTCATATTATATGTCAAATGCGTGTATGAATTACAAGATATAGGGGGAGATCTCCATGATTCAACTCTTCAAATGTGCATTGCCTCAAAAGCCAATTCCTCACTATGCACATCTTCAGGGGGAGTTCTTATATATCTTGCAATCAAATTCCTCATTATCATTATTTACACTTCATATGTTTATCCCCGTTGAAAACTTAACCTATATTGTCATCAATCACCAAAAAGGGGCAGATTGTAAGTGCATCTAGTGCCCCTTAGTGATTTTGGTGGATTGAAGACTTATAGGTTAAGGAACTAATGCGTTTGTGAGTGTACACAGGTCTATAAGTCTATGAGGAGTTTGATATTTACAGAGAAAGTCGAATTTCTAAAATGAAGTTCTTCAATCAAGACTTTGATATTTTGAAGACTTTCTCAAGACTTTGAAAGTGAAGAAATTGATGTGACCTTGAAAACTTGGTATTCATTTGAAGAACATGAAGCGTGAAGACTTTTGTTTTCGTAGTTTCATTTTCTTTCTTGAGTCATAGGAAACACCGATCGTTAAAGGGGGTCGAGGAAATACTAAGAAAAATTTCCATGTGATGCTCAACTCAAAATCCTACACCTACCAACCCTTTGAGTGAAGCCTTTGAAATCTCATACAGTTCACCAATCTCTTCAAAGGATCGAGACGAAGTTCTTCCGTCGCCGAGGAATTTGTTCGACCGAGGAGTTAGGAATTCGCCAGGCGGATTGCCTACACAAAGGAGGAACATGATAGCCCCGAGGAATTTGTTCGCCGAGGAGTTAGGAATTCGCCAAGGCGGATTGCCCACACAAGGAGGAACATGATAGCCCCGAGGAATTTGATATTCAAATTTCCGATCATGTCGTAGGCGCGCCACCTGTCCCAAAATATCTTATCCACCTAACGGTCATAGCATTGAAGGGCATTTATGTCTTATCATGTCGCTGCTGCCCTAGGCTATAAATAGTCGCCTCTACAACCACTAGCTGGTTGGCTGCTCCGAGAGAAACTTGACACTTGTCATTTGAGAGCAACCCATCCTCCGAGGACTTTGAGCGAAAATCATCAAGTGAGGAAAACCCCAAAACCAAACCCCTATAAACCCAAAGTGATTGAGCATCATCAAGAAATTGATCATGTGATCCGATGCTTGTTACCTTTGAAGACTGTGGCTTCTTCCAGATTTGTTAGGCGCCATGGTCTAGAGCATCCAAGAGGAATTGTGGATCGCCGAGTGACCAAGTCTCGTGAAGGTTTGGAAGTCGCCCAAGACTTACCACGAGTGATTGGACGAGGTCCTGTGACCTTAGTTCAAGGAGAATACTGTGAGGACTTGGTGTCCCGAGCTGCGTGTTTCGCCGATCGTGGTGTCCTCGAGTTTAAATACTCACCGCCCAACCTGACGCATAACCGAGACAAAGAGTTGGAACTGGTCTACCAAATCATTGTCTTCACCAACCTAATCGTTCTATTTCCTCAACCCTTTAATTTCCTCATTATCTGTTGAGTGTTTGTTCATATCTCTGTTTGAAGACTTTGATCAAGACTTTCTCAATTTCCTCGCTCAATTTCTTCACCGCTTTGTCTTCATCTTGTGTTATCCTCGTGATTACGCTTTTCTCGTACTGCTAGTCTTCATTTCATCATGATGACCATGTGTGTATTCTGTTATGCTTACTATCGAGTACTTATTCCGCTGTAAGTAGTTCTTCGCTAAGGAATTTCCTCACCGCAAATTCCTCGTTGAAGAATTCATAAAATCGCCTATTCACCCCCTCTAGTCGATATAACGACTTTCAGTGTGTCAAACCGCAGATTTCAGGTAGGGCGTCCCAACTATGCGCCTAAGGATCGAGGGTAACCGGAGGTAGGGGACACGATGTTTACCCAGGTTCGGGCCCTCTTGATGGAGGTAATACCCTACTTCCTGCTTGATTGACTTTGATGAGTATAGGGTTACAAGAGTTGATCTACCTCGAGATCGTAATGGCTAAACCCTAGATGTCTAGCCTGTGTGATTATGATTGCCCCTACGGACTAAATCCTCTGGTTTATATAGACACCAGAGGGGGCTAGGGTTATACAGAGATGGTTTACAGAGAAAGGAATCTTCATATCCGAGTGCCAAGCTTGCCTTCCACGCCAAGGAGAGTCCCATCCGGACACGGGGGAAATTCTTCTATCTTGTATCTTCGTGGCCCATTAGTCCGGCCCATGTTGCATAGCCCGGACGCCCGAGGACCCCCTAATCCAGGACTCCCTCACTTATCATCCTCAAACCGATGGCCAAACGGAAGTCACCAACCGTACGCTCAAGAGCCACCAACCTCAAGAAGATGCATGAAGAAACAAGGTCCACGATCGAAGGCCAAGTATACACCACCGCCTACAAGCTCACCATCAACAAGTCACCGATGGTGTTCCAACCGGGCGATCAAGTATGGTTACACCTCCGCAAGGACCGCTTCCCCAAGGAACACAAGTCCAAGCTACTTCCGAGACCTGATGGACCATTGATAACCCACAAGTATAGGGATCGCAACAGCTTTCGAGGGTAGAGTATTCAACCCAAATTTATTGATTCGGACACAAGGGGACCAAAGAATATTCTTGAGTATTAGCAGCTTGAGTTGTCAATTCAACCACACCGGATAACTTAGTATCTCGCAGCAAAGTGTTTAGTAGCAAAAGTGGTATGATAATAATAGTAACGGTAGCAAAAGTAAAGATAAATGTTTTTGGGTTTTGTAGTAGTTGTAACAAAGAGCAACGGAAAAGTAAATAAGCTTAAGAACAATATATGAAAAGCTCAGAGGCAATGGATCGTGATGGATAATTATGCCGGATGCGATTCCTCATGCAATAGCTATAACATAGGGTGATATAGAACTAGCTCCAATTCATCAATGTAATGTAGGCATGTATTCCATAAATAGTCACACGTGCTTATGGAAAAGAACTTGCATGACATCTTTTGTCCTACCCTCCTGCAGCGGGTCCTACGGAAACTAAGGGATATTAAGGCCTCCTTTAATAGAGAATCGAACAAAGCATTAGCACATAGTGAATACATGAACTCCTCAAACCACGGTCATCACCGAAGTATCCCGATTATTGTCACTTCGGGTTGTCGGATCATAACACATAATAGGTGACTATAGACTTGCAAGATAGGATCAAGAACACACATATATTCATGAAAACATAATAGGTTCAGATCTGAAATCATGGCACTCGGCCCTAGTGACAAGCATTAAGCATAGCAAAGTCATAGCAACATCAATCTCGTAACATAGTGGATACTAGGATCAAACCCTAACAAAACTAACTTTATTACATGGTAAATCTCATCCAACCCATCACCGCCCAGCAAGCTTACGATGGAATTACTCACGCATCGGCGGTGAGCATGATGAAATTGGTGATGGAGGATGGTTGATGATGACGACGGCGACGAATCCCCTCTTCGAGCCCCGAACGGACTCCAGATCAGCCTCCCGAGAGAGATTTGGGCTTGGCGCGGCTCCGTGTCGTGAAACGCGATGAAACTTTCTCCTGATTTTTCCTCCCAAGACGGAATATATGGAGTTGGAGTTGAGGTCGGAGGAGATCCAGGGGCCCACGAGATAGGGGCGCGCCTGCCTCGTGGACAGGTCAGGCCCCGGTGTATTTCTTTTCGCCTAATAATTTTATAAATTCCAAAAGTGCCTCCGTGGATTTCTGTGACATTCCGAGAACTTTTCTTTTCTACACATAAAACAACATCATGGTAGTTCTCATGAAAACAGCGCCATCAAGTTAGTTTCATTCAAGTCATGCAAGTTAGAGTCCAAAACAAGGGCAAAAGTGTTTGAAAAGTAGATACGTTGGAGACGATCAACTCCCCCAAGCTTAAACCTTTGCTTGTCCTCAAGCAATTCAGTTGATAAACTGAAAGTGATAAAGAAAACTTTACAAACTTTGTTTGCTCTTGTTGTTGTAAACATGAAAAGCCAGATTCAAGTTTCAGCAAATATTATGAACTAACCATACTCACAATAAAACATAGGTGTCACAATTACTCATATCAATAACATAATCAGCTAACGAGCCATAATAATAAAACTTGATGACAACACTTCTCAAAATAATCATAACATGATATAACAAAATGGTATCTCGCTAGCCCTTTCGAGACCGCAAACATAAATGCAGAGCACCTTTAAAGCTCAAGGACTGACTAAACATTGTAATTTATGGTAAAAGAGATCCAAATAAGTCATACCCAATATAAACAAATAATAATGAATGCAAATGACAAGTGTTTCAAATGGGTGCTTTTAATAAGAAGGGTGATGACTCAACATAAAAGTAAATAGATAGGCCCTTCGCAGAGGGAAGCAGGATTTGTAGAGGTGCCAGAGCTCGATTTTAAAATAGATATTTGAATAACATTTTGAGCGGCATACTTTCACTGTCAACGCAACAACTATGAGATGGCTGTATCTTCCATACTACATGCATTATAGGCGTTCCCAAACAGAATGGTAAAGGTTTATACCCCCAACCACCAACAAGCATCAATCCATGGCTTGCTCGAAACAACGAGTGCCTCCAACATACAACATCCCCGGGGAGTTTTGTTTAATTATTTTGATTTGCTTTGATCTTTTGGATCATGGGACTGGCATCCCTGCCATCGCCCTTTCTCGTGAATGAGGAGCGGAGTCCACCTCTTGAGAATAACGCACCTAGCATGGAAGATATAGGCAGCCCTAGTTTAAACATGAGGAGCTCGAGCATACAAAATAGAATTTTATTTGAAGGTTTGGAGTTTGGCACATACAAATTTACTTGGAACGGCGGTAGATACCGATATAGGAAGGTATAGTAGACTCATATGGAACAACTTTGGGTTTAAGGAGTTTGATGCACAAGCAAGATTCTCGCTTAGTATAGGTGAAGGCTAGCAAAAGACTGGAAGCTAACCAACCGAGAGAGCGACAAATATCATAAACATGCATTATAATTAATTCACACCGAGAACAAGCATGAGTAGGATATAATCCACCATGAACATAAATATCATGAAGGCTATGTTGATTTGTTTCAACTACATGCGTGAACATGTGCCAAGTCGAGTCACTCAATTCATTCAAAGGAGGATACCATCCCATCATACCACATCATAATCATTCTAATAGCATGTTGGCACACAAGGTAAACCATTATAACTCATAGCTAATCAAGCATGGCACAAGTAACTATAATCTCTAAATGTCATTGCAAATATGTTTACTTCATAATAGCTGACTCAGAACGATGAACTCATCATATTTACAAAACAAGAGAGGTCAAGTTCATACCAGCTTTTCTCATCCCAATAAGTCCATCATATATCGTCATTATTGCCTTTCACCGCATCGCAATCGAATGATGTGTATAATAATAAGAGTGCACGGCATTGACAAAGCTGAATCGCAAGCATTCAACTCAAGAGAGAAGACAGGTAATATGGGCTCTAAGTTAAATAAACAATCATGCATATAAGAGCCACTAAGCATTTTCAATATAGTCTTCGACCCCCAAAAGAAAGAAAAGAAAAGAAAACTATTTACACGGAAAGCTCCCAACAAGTAAAAGAAGAACGAGAAATCTTTTGGATTTTCATTTTAATTTCTACTACAAGCATGGAAATTAAACTTACTAATTTTTTTGGTTTTTCTTAAGGTTTATCAAACACACAAGAAGAAAACTAGAAAAGAAAATTAAACTAGCATGGATAATACAATGAAAGAGTATGAGCACCGACAACTAGTGTGTGAACATGAATGTAAAGTCGGTGAGAATACGATTCCCCAAGCTTAGGCTTTTGGCCTAAGTTGGTCTAGTAGCAAGGACCACTGGCTGATATCCATAAGTGAAACTGGGTAGTATCGAGATGCAGAGGCGACCGCCTCCCGAGCAGCAGCGTGTTGGCGAGCCGCCCATTCCCTCTCATATTCAGCTTGCTTCTTCCCGGTGGCAACATATCTTCCTTTTGCCCGATAATCAAAAAAGGTAGGGAGCAGGAAGAGTAATGTGACTACATTATGCCTCATTATAGATTAGTCAATAATGGAGGAATTGTTCATTCCTCTCAAGAAAATGATGATTGAACATAGCTTCTTTATCCAAACAGAGGTACAATCATATCCCCTCTCGTGGGGCTATATTAAGATAATTAGCCACACGGGTTGCATAAATTCCTCCAAATAAATCTCCTTTCTACTATTATTCTGCAACCCACGTGCAACTATTGCCCCAAGTTATAACCTTTATAACTCGACACATCACTCTTGAGGACACAAAGATCGGAGCGCACATGTGACATACTTTCCCTTACTGCTAATGCATCTACCAATAAAGAGAGCAAAGTAATGTATAGCAGGAAAATGAATGCTCCCTATGGTAGCTTGTGCTACGTCCCTAGATTCTCCCACAAGAATACTAGCAAGAAAAACTCTAAATTCAGATCTGGGAGGATCATTAATATTACCCCATCAAGGGAGTTTGCAAGCAGTTGTGAAATCCTCTAAATCCATGGTATAAGATGTATCATAAATATCAAACATGACACTAGGAGAATTACGCGCATAGTTATATTTAAACTCGCACAAAAGAATCACCAATTGATAGTACCGAGGACACTTATCTTGTAAGAGGTCCTCCACTTTCATTACGCATATACGCGCCAAATTCCTCCTGAAGCCTGCTCCACCATAAAATCATCTGATGGCCACCACAAGCTCAGACATTTGCGCCCTCAGAATTCAACATCTTGCTCACGATAGCAATCCTTGGCCCTTTCTTTGCCGAGGAACCTCCTTGGTACATTCTTCTAAGCATCTTTCTTTTTCTGAAAATTTCTGAAATTTTAGTAAATTCAAAATAAAAGTGCATAAAACTAAACAAGATTGATAGCAACTACTCCTACAAGTGCCTAGAGCCTATATCATGCATTGGAATTGCTTGGGACCTCAAAATTTATCATGCAAGCTCAATAACATGGTCACCTATGTAGCAAAAATTTGCAATGAATAAAACACTAGAACAAAACTAATTGGACCAATGGAGGAGTCACATACAAGCAACAATCTCTCAAAGCAGTTTTGTGAATGGAGCTTTGAGCTAAGAGATCAAAATCGCAGCAAAACGAGCTAGAACTCATGCTTGAGCTGGATGGGGATTTTTTGGGTAGAAGATGAAGTGTGGGTGCTGGCATAAGTGGAGGGGAGCCACCAGGGGCCCACGAGATGTGGGGGCGCACCCTCCTCTCGTGGCCTCGGTGCTTGCCCTTCCCGCAAAGATTTTCAAGGCCTAAAATCCTCAAATATTCCGTAAAAATCATACTAGATTTGCAGGCATTTGGAGCACTTCTATTTTTGACTATTTTTAATGCACGGATAATTCAGTAAAATGACGGATAATACTATTTTTGCCTTATTTATTCTAAATAATGAAAGTAAAAGGAGGGCATGTAGGTTGTGCCTTCTAGTTTCATCCATCTCGTGATCATCAAAATGAACCCACTAACAAGGTTGATCAAGTCTTGTTAACAAACTCATTCCAATAACACGGAACCGAGAAATTTCGATAACACTAAGTTACCTCAACGGGATATGAAAATCCCCAACAATAAGAATATCATACTTTTTTGACGGTAGGGAGAGGAAATTCAAAACCTCCAAAATGATAGTTGGAACTTTTTCAATAGAATTGATGCTATGAACTTGAGATTGTTTCTGAAAGTGTACCGTATGCTCATTACCATTAACATGAAAAGTGACATTGCCTTTGTTGCAATCAATAACAGCCCTCGCAGTATTAAGAAAAGGTCTACCAAGGATAATAGACATACTATCATCCTCGGAATATCAAGAATAACAAAGTCCGTTAAGATAGGGACATTTGCAACCACAACAGCACATCCTCACAAATACCGATAGGTATAGCAATTGATTTATCACCATTTGCAAAGATATTTCAATAGGTGTCAACTTATTCAATTCAAGTCTACGATATAAAGAGAGAGGCATAACACTAACACCGCTCCAAGATCACATAAAGCAGTTCTAACATAATTTCTTTTAATAAAGCATGGTATAGTTGGTACACCCGGATCTACAAGTTTCTTTGGTATTCCACCCTTAAAAGTGTAATTAGCAAGCATGGTGGAAATCTTAGCTTCTGGTATCTTTCTTTTATTTGTGATAATATCCTTCATGTACTTAGCATAATGATTTACTTTAAGCATATCGATTAAGTTTATACGTAAGAAAATAGGTCTAATCATTTCAGCAAAGCGCCAAAATCCTCATCATCCTTTGACTTGGATGGTTTAGGAGGAAAGGGCATGGGTTTCAACCCATGGTTTCTTTCTTTACCGCTCTTCCTAGCAACAAAATCTCTCTTATCATAACGTTGATTCTTTGATTGTGGGTTATCAAGATCAACAAGCAGGTTCAATCTCTACATCATTGTCTTTGCTAGGTTGAGCATCAACATGAACATTATCATTAACATTATCACTAGGTTCATGTTCATCACCGATTGAGTTTCAAGATCGTAAATAGAAATATCATTGGGATTCTCGTGTGTCTCATGAGGTTCACTAGAAGCATGAAAAGTCCTATCGCTTTTCTTCTTCTTCTTTTTAGAAGAACTAGGTGCCTCTAAATTATTTCTCCGAGAATCTTGCTCGATTCTCTTAGGGTGTCCTTCAGATACAAAGGTTCCCGAGAACCCAAATTTATTGATTCGACACAAGGGAGCCAAAGAATATTCTTGAGTATTAGCAGTTGAGTTGTCAATTCAACCACACCTGGATAACTTAGTATCTGTAGAAGAGTGTTTAGTAGCAAAAGTGGTATGATAATAATAGTAATGGTAGCAAAAGTAAAGATAAATGTTTTTGGGTTTTTGTAGTAGTTGTAACAGTAGCAACGGAAAAGTAAATAAGCGAAGAACAATATATGAAAAGCTTGTAGGCAATGGATAAGTGATGGATAATTATGCCGGATGCGATTCCTCATGCAATAGCTATAACATAGGGTGATATAGAACTAGCTCCAATTCATCAATGTAATGTAGGCATGTATTCCATAAATAGTCATACGTGCTTATGGAAAAGAACTTGCATGACATCTTTTGTCCTACCCTCCCGTTGCAGCGGGGTCCTTACGGAAACTAAGGGATATTAAGGCCTACTTTTAATAGAGAACCGGAACAAAGCATTAGCACATAGTGAATACATGAACTCCTCAAACTACGGTCATCACCGAGAAGTATCCCGATTATTGTCACTTCGGGGTTGTCGGATCATAACACATAATAGGTGACTATAGACTTGCAAGATAGGATCAAGAACACACATATATTCATGAAAACATAATAGGTTCAGATCTGAAATCATGGCACGGGCCCTAGTGACAAGCATTAAGCATAGCAAAGTCATAGCAACATCAATCTCGAACATAGTGGATACTAGGGATCAAACCCTAACAAAACTAACTTGATTACATGGTAAATCTCATCCAACCTATCACCGTCCAGCAAGCCTACGATGGAATTACTCACGCATGGCGGTGAGCATCATGAAATTGGTGATGGAGGATGGTTGATGATGACGACGGCGACGAATCCCCCTCTCCGGAGCCCCGGACGGACTCCAGATCAGCCCTCCTGAGAGAGATTAGGGCTTGGCGGCGGCTCCGTGTCGTAAAATGCGATGAAATTTTCTCCCTGATTTTTTCTCCCCGAGACGGAATATATGGAGTTGGAGTTAAGGTCGGAGGAGGTCCAGGGGGGCCCACGAGATAGGGGGCGCGCCCTGTCTCGTGGACAGGCTGCGGGCCCCGTGGTGTATTTCTTTCGCCCAATAATTCTTATAAATTCCAAAAAGTGCCTCCGTGGATTTCCAGGACATTCCGAGAACTTTTCTTTTCTACACATAAAAAAACATCATGGTAGTTCTGCTGAAAATAGCGTCAGTCCGGGTTAGTTTCATTCAAATCATGCAAGTTAGAGTCCAAAACAAGGGAAATAGTGTTTGTAAAAGTAGATACGTTGGAGACGTATCAACCATTCAAGGTTCTCGCACGCTACAACGACAACGCCTATAAGATCGACATTCCACATGACAAGTAGAACGTAATCAACATCTTCAACGTCAAAGACTTGGCCAAATACCACGGTGATGAAGATCACAATCCGTGCATGGATCTCTCCCAAGGGGGGATATGATGCGGAGCATCCCGCGACCATCCCCATGGACGTCCACTCACCACCTGAAGCACCAAGGGGACCGATGACAAGAGCTCGCGCATGCGCCATCGAGAACGAGGTCAATTCTTTCCTCTTCGAGTTTCGGTCGGATTCACATGAGAATGAGATTCTACCTCAAAGAGACACGCTATGCATTCTTAGGTATGTCGGAGATCATCGCAAGGAAGCAAGGATGGAGACCCAAGCACCCGAGGAGAAGAAGGAAGGAAAGAGGAATGAGAAGCACAGAGGAGAAGGGTCCCTGGATACCCCGGGTACCTGGACAGAAGGACCCCAGGTGCCCGGACAAGCAACCATGGGGAGGGCCAACCCCCTGGACACCCCGGGTACCCGGCCCCTACCTGGGTCGTGCCACTGCCCACCCCGGGTGTCGGGCCCTTCGCCCAGCCGCCGCCTGGGCTGCACCCCGGGTGTCCGGCCTTGGGCCCCGGGTGCCCGGCCACGCCTCCAGCCCACACCCCGGGTGCCAGGCCACATCAACGGCCGGGCCGTGGCGCGCCTGACTGGTGTGGGTGCCCGGCCACCTATAGCTGCTCCACGCTCGGGTGCCCAGGCCACTTTACCCCGGGTGCCCGGACCACTCCGAGACAGCCTGGGTACTTTCGGGGGTTTTACCCTTGTATTCTTCTCCCCTCTCCCAACTCGTCCCTAGCCTATATAAACTCTTTCCCTTGCTCTTTTGTGAGGATAGCAAAGTATTTGATAGACACTAGAGAGCTTTGCTCCTTGTATCCCCTCCTCTTGGAGATCAAGCCCCACCTTGGGAAGAATCCTTTGGATTGTCAAGGCCTCCTCTTGGAGAAGATCAACATCAAGACCCCATCTCCTAGTAGTGTGAAGAACTTTACCTAGTGCTATTTTCCTTGAATTGTTCATGTATTCTTGTGGATCTCTTGTATTCTACTCTAGTAGATGTGTGATTTGGGTTTGTTAGAGTGATTTCCTCCTTGTGTTCTTGTGTGTTCTTGCTCTTTCCCCCCTCCAAGTGTGAAAATATCCCCCTATAGGGTTTCTCCCTACAACACGGGGCCTTCTCGGGCGTGCGTTCTCACGCGTCTTCAGTCATCTCCTCAACCTTGACCCCCACTTTGACTTCAAAGCTGCGATAGCCCCTGTGCCCAGAGTCATCCAGGACAATCTGGCGAACTGGGGGGACGACCATGTGGACGACCTGGTCGCAGATTTCGCTGCTGAGGACGACACGGTCGTGGTTTCGGCCGAAGGGGGCGGTGCGGATGATGACGATGAGGAGGACGCTGATGGCAGCGCATCTGACTAGGCCCGCATTTCCCTTCTTGCTCTGACCTATATGCAAAAAAACCTTCAGATACGGCCCCACGGGGCATGAAAGCATTTTTGAAGGGGGGGGCCTTATAATGTATGAAATGATGATGTCCTTTTGAGATAGATTCTAGTACGCACTTTCGTGAATCGGGTACTATGACTTATCTTTGGTGTTGTAGGCCTTGAGCGGGTTCTGATGTTGTGGGAGCACTCCTCTGCCGAGGCAGGCCCTCTGGGGGGCTCACGAGGATTAAGCTTCCTGGGGCGCCTGCTGGCCCGGCCGAGAGGGCCTTGCGAGGAGCAGTTGCGAGATGCGGCAAGGTGTGCGCCTGATGATCCTGCGGCGATTCGTTCTGACCGAGGGAGCCTTGGCGCGCCGGCTTGCTTTCGGCGTGCTCGCGAGTCGCGCCACACACACCCCCGCTCACGAGGCGCTCATGGGGGGCGGGTAGTAGGTGCGATCCTTACTCTCAAACAAAAACCAAAAGGCGAGAAATCACCACGAACCAAGAAAAATTCCCCCCGTTTTTCCTTTGATAAACACACGAATCTCATTCCAAAAGACGGCAAATAGGGTTACAGAAAGAGAGCGGGAGCGACAGCCGCGTCCGACACCTAACTAGTCTTCTCACCAGTGCGCAGCTAAGTGCTTCCACTCGGCGTGGGCATAGTCATTGGGGGACAGTGTCGACGGCCAGCGTGGAGCATGGTTGTTCCACTTGGACGTGGGTGGGAGCCCCAGTGAGGCCCGAGGACGGCACTCAGGAGACTCCGGGGCATGTACAGCCCCAACTCATTGTTACGAGAGTGTCACGATCTAAGATCTTCACGGCTTCCTGGCGCCTGACGAGGGCCTCGCCCTGCGCCTCCCCGACCACCGTTGGGGCGTCCAGAAACTAGGACAAGACCAAGGGGCAAGGGGGACACTGGCGGTGCCCTCGACGATCGCAGGTCCTCCACCGAGGGGGGGGGGGGCTCGCCGGCACCTTCCCCGGCGAAGGACCTACCTTCGGGCGTCACGGAGGAGGCCCTGGTGCCGGGCTCCCCCCGCACAGCCCCCGGTGCATCTCGTCCGCCTGCAGTGGGGCCACCATCCCGAGGTCTACGGCTGTCGTCGTGGCTTGGTTCACCTGCGATCCATGGTTAGCGTAATCGTGCTCCTGAGATATTGGCTGTACCTGGTGGCCGTTGTTGAAGACGTCGGTGAAGCTCCGGGGCGGCTCGCAAAGAACCTCGGCTTCGCGCGGCCCCGACGTCCAGGCCGACGAGGGAAGCGGGCAAGGACTTCTTCTTGGCGCATACAGCGAGTCTGCCAGCGGAGGTGCAGGGACGCCTAAGGCCGTGACTCTCGAGTTGTCGCCTGTCCGTCCGGCGCGTTGCTTGCCAGGCTTGGCACCATGCCATGACGATCATAGGGTAGCATCTCGACATGGCCCCAGGAGGGGACGTCCGGCCTTGCCGCGTCCGAAGGTGATGTACCCTGGGTAGGGTGAGCGGCTTCCCGGGCCTGGTTGTTGTCGCGAGGTCCTCCAGGTCCCTCGTGGAAGGGCGCGTGGGCATAGCGGGGGCCGGCGCGTCACGTTGGTGGGGTGCAGAAGGGTGTTGCACCTCTGCAGGTGTAATCGAGCAGCTCGGCGACCCACTCCAGCAGGGCGTCGTGGCCGCCCTCCGCCAGCCTGCACCGCAGCAACTCTCGTGCCACGATGAGTGCAGCTCGCGTGTTCGCCTGCTCCCGGCGGGTGTGCAGCACTGTTGCCGCATCATAGCTTTAAGATCGCGTGGTAGTGCGGTTGCTGCAGTGCGGGAGCTGGCGGTGGCGGTCTGTGCCACCCGCGGCCGACGACGCCCGGTAGCGTGCGGGCCGCGAGGAGCGCGCAGTGGAGATCTCCTTGGGCGGAAGGCGCTGCCCGGGTAGGCCGAGCGGCCCAATGCTCAGCGTGAGCTAGAGGTGCATCGGCCATGAGAACGGCGGAGCGATGGCGATTCGACTGGAGGAAGAGAGGCTTCGATGCACCCCTACCTGGCGCGCCAAATGTCGGATTCTGGGCTCCGCAGACCCTGGATAGATTCAAACTCTGGGGTGCATGTGAATAACTCAACCTCCCCAGTCTGCCAACTTGTCGATCCCACAGCCTAGCTCGATGAACTGGAAGGAAATGGGACTCGACAGTTTACCCAGGTTCGGGCCACCTTGCGGTGTAAAACCCTACTCCTGCTTTGTGGTGGATTAGCCTCAAGGTGGGTTGAGGATGAACTAGTACAATGGAAGAACAACCTCAGGAGGTGTGTTCTTGGGTGAGCTGGTGGATGTGAGGATGGACTGGATCCGGATCCCTCTCTACGGTGGTGGCTAGGCTCTATTTATAGTGGCCTCGGTCCACTTCCCAATATGAAGGCGGGAAGGGATCCCACAACAGCTGTCACAGCCCTTGCTTCAGCCTTGTTTGTGGACTAGTCTTGGTTGTTGCATCATGTTTAAATTTTGCCTAAACTTGAAATGGGGATGTCCAAACCCTAGCACCAAATGAAATCCAACTAGGATCAAATGAAATATTTTCAATGACCCCAAAATGCCCTTCATAAATGTTCATGATTTATGAAAAAAGGTGAAAACCTTAACAAAGAGATGATACACATTTTTTCAGGACATTTTTGGTCTTGAATTAAATCAATACCTATTTGAATTGGAGATATAAATTCCTATAAATACTTTTATAACTCCAATAATTCTGAAAACTTGTGAGTGGCTTTGAATATTTTGTATCAGGCCACATAATAATTTTCAGAAGCTACAAAAATGATTTGGTTTCGAAACTAAATCAAAATAGAAAAATAAAATAGCAAAACAGAGACAATAGAAAAACAAGAGAGTGGGAAAACCCACCTAGCGCTTACCTGGCGGCCTCGCTGGCCGGCCCAGCCCACCAGGCCAAAGCAGCTGTTTTCAACCTCTGTCAGTAGGCAGAGGCGTGTCGACGCCTGCGCGCTCGAGGTCTCCACCTCCTCCCAGCCTGCCTCACACCCCCATGGACTTCTCGCGAGTCGCGATGCCCAGGGGACGTCGATGAAGCCCCGCACCGATCCCCTCCTCCTCTGGTCACTCTTTCCCTTCTCCCTGCTCGATCTGGAGCTCGGCCGAACGAGCTCGTCGCTGCCGTCCATCGTTCGCGCAGCCACCTGCCACCCTAGGCCTCTCTGCCATGTCCATGTGCTCCGCCTCGAAGCTCTCGCCCTCTTCGTTTACCCGCGCGACACCAGACGCCCCGACGCATCGTCCCCGACCTCTTCTTCCTCCTCGGATCGCCGAGATCGACCTCGCCGCCCTGCTTAGCTCCGACCTCCCCCGAGCCCGCTTCGACGGCCATCGCAACCGCCGTGAGCTTCTACGCCGTCTTCCCCTCTTCTTTGCATTGTTTGCACCCTCTAACCGCCTCCTCCACCGGAGCCAAGACGCTTCACCGCAAGAGCTTGTCGCCGACGTTTCCCTGGCAACCATTTGGTCGTGCCAATGTGCCAAACACGCCCGCCGCACAGCATAGTGCCTCGCCCCCGCTCTTTAGTTCGCGCGTTTGCTCGCTGCAGGGCACCCCCGTGCACAGCCAAACTCTGTGGCCGCAAGCATGGTCGCCGCCGCCCTTTCCAGCCACCCAGCTCCAGCCAAGGCCACCGTTGGACGCGCCACACCGCCAGGTTCCCGTAGCACCCACCCGCGCATCAAACTGTGGCCTGATACGTCTCCAACGTATTTATAATTTTTGATTGCTCCATGCTACTTTATCTACTGTTTTAGGCAATATTGGGCTTTATTATCCACTTTTATATTATTTTGGGACTAACCTATTAACGGAGGCCCAGCCAGATTTCTTGTTTTATGCCTATTTCGGTGTTTGAGGAAAAGGAATATCGAATGAGTCAAACGGAACGAAATCAAGCTGGAGAAGCTATTTTGGAAGAAACCCACGATGGACTTGGACCCCACGTCGGAAGATACGGAGGTGCTCACTAGGGTGGGCGCGCCCACCCCCCAGGCGCGCCCCGCCTCGTGGGCGCCCGTAGCTCCACCGACGTACTCCTTTCACCCATATATGCCTCGTGCCCTAAAACTTCCGAGCAGAAGATAGATCGGGAGTTCGCGCCGCAAGCCTCTGTAGCCACCAAAAACCTCTCGGGAGCCCGTTCCGGCACCCTGCCGAAGGGGGAACCCATCACCGGTGGCCATCTTCATCATCCCGGCGCTATCCATGACGAGGAGGGAGTAGTTCACCCTCGGGGCTGAGGGTATGTACCAGTAGCTATGTGTTTGATCTCTCTCTCTTGTGTTCTCTCTCGTGTTCCCTCTATGGCACGATCTTGATGTATCCCGAGCTTTGCTATTGTAGTTGGATCTTATGATGTTTCTCCCCCTCTACTCTCTTGTGATAAATTGAGTTTCCCCTTTGAAGTTATCTTATCGGATTGAGTATTTTATGAGAACACTTGATGTATGTCTTGACGTGCTTATCCGTGGTGACAATGGGATATCATGTGCCACTTAATGTATGTTTTGGTGACCAACTTGCGGGTTCCGCCCATGAACCTATGCATAGGGGTTGGCACACGTTCTTGATTCTCCGGTAGAAACTTTGAGGCACTCTTTGAAGTACTTTTATGTTGGTTGGATGAATCTGAGATTGTGCGATGCATATCGTATAATCATGCCCACGGATACTTGAGGTGACAATGGAGTATCTAGGTGACATTAGGGTTTTGGTTGATTTGTATCTTAAGGTGTTATTCTAGTACGAACTCTAGGGCTGTTTGTGACATTTATAGGAATAGCCCAACGGATTGATTGGAAAGAATAACTTTGAGGTGGTTTCATACCCTACCATAATCTGTACGTTTGTTCTCCGCTATTAGTGGCTTTGGAGTGACTCTTTGTTACATGTTGAGGGCTTGTTATATGATCTATCTATGTTATTATTGTTGAGAGAATTTGCACTAGTGAAAGTATGAACCCTAGGCCTTGTTTCCTACCATTGCAATACCGTTTACGCTCACTTTTACCATTAGTTACCTTGCTGTTTTTATATTTCCATATTACAAAAACCTATATCTACTATCCATTTTGCACTTGTATCACCATCTCTTCGCCGAACTAGTGCACCTATACAATTTACCATTGTATTGGGTGTGTTGGGGACACAAAAGACTCTTTGTTATTTGGTTGCAGGGTTGCTTGAGAGAGACCATCTTCATCCTACGCCTCCCACGACTGATAAACCTTAGGTCATCCACTTGAGGGAAATTTGCTACTGTCCTACAAACCTCTGCACTTGGAGGCCCAACAACGTCTACAAGAAGAAGGTTGCGTAGTAGACATCAAGCTCTTTTCTGGCGCCGTTGCCGGGGAGGCTAGGTAAGTGAAGGTATATCTTTAGATATTGCAATTGAATCTTTTTGTTTCTTGTTTTAGCACTAGTCTAATTTATAAAATAAAACTACAAATAAATGGAATTGAGTTTGTCTCATACGCTTCATCTTTTAATATCTTTCGTGAGTATGATGGAAAGGAAAATTGTGCCAAAGTGTTAGAAGAAGAATGCATTAAAATGTTTGGCACTAAATCTTTGAATGATGAGTATGATTGCAATGTTTTTAGTATGAATTCCTTAAATATCCATGATGCTAATGATATGCAAAGCCACAAGCTTGGGGAAGCTATGTTTGATGAAGATGATATTTTTTGCCCCCCAAGATTTAATGAGCAAATTTACTATGATGAAAGCATGCTTCCTATCTATGATGATTATTGTGATGACACGTATGCTTTAAAGAATAATGATGACCATGAAACTTGTCATCTTGATCTTAGTTTTCAATCACATGATAGTTATTTTGTCGAGTTTGCTCCCACTATTCTGAATGAGAAGAATTTTGCTTATGTGGAGAGTAGTAAATTTTCTATGCTAGTAGATCATGAAAAGAATGCTTTAAGTGTTGGTTATATTGTTGAATTCATTCATGATGCTACTGAAAATTATTATGAGGGAGGAATTTATGCTTGTAGGAATTGCAATAATATCAAGTTTCCTCTCTATGTGCTTAAAGTTTTGAAGTTATGCTTGTTTTACGTTCCTATGCAAGTTGATTCTTGTTCCCATAAGTTGTTTGCTCACAAAATCCCTACGCATAGGAAGTGGGTTAGACTTAAATGTGCTAGTCATATTCTTCATGATGCTCTCTTTATGTTTCAATTCTTATCTCTTATGTGAGCATCATTGAAATCATCATGCCTAGCTAGGGGCTTTAAACGTTAGCGCTTGTTGGGAGGCAACCCAATTTTATTTTAGTTTCTTACTTTATGGTTCTGTTTAGGAATAAATTATACATCTAGCTTCTGGTTAGATGTGTTTTCATGTTTTAATTAGTGTTTGTTCCAAGTAGAACCTTTGGGAAGACTTGGGTGAAGTCTTTATGATCGTGCTGTAAAAAACAGAAACTTTAGCGCTCACGAGATTAGCTTCAACTTTTTACTGGAGATTGATATTTAGTTGATTCTTTTTGCATATGATTACTAGACAAATCTCTCAGGACCACCATGGTGTTTTAGAATTTTTGGAGTTCCATAAGTTTGCGTTAGTTACAGATTACTACAGACTGTTCTGTTTTTGACAGATTCTGTTTTTCGTGTGTTGTTTGCTTATTTTGATGAATCTATGGCTAGTAAAATAGTTTACAAACCATATAGAAGTTGCAATACAGTAGGTTTAACACCAATATAAATAAATAATGAGTTAATTACAGTACCTTGAAGTGGTGTTTTGTTTTCTTTCGCTAACGGAGCTCACGATATTTTCTGTTAAGTTTTGTGTTGTGAAGTTTTCAAGTTTTGGGTAAAGATTCGATGGACTATGGAATAAGGAGTGGCAAGAGCCCAAGCTTGGGGATGCCCAAGGCAGCCCAAGGTAATATTCAAGGATAACCAAGCTTCTAAGCTTGGGGATGCCCGGAAGGCATCCCTCTTTAAATCTTTGTTCATCGGTAACTTTACTTGGAGCTATATTTTATTCACCACATGATATGTGTTTTGCTTGGAGCGTCCTTTTCTTTTGTTAGTATTTGCTTGCTGTTATTTAGAATAATGTTTTGCATCTTTAGTTTCAATAAAAAGGTCAAGGATAGCCTTTGCCATGCTTATTTTGCTAGTATACATATTGCTGTTTGAAAATAGAAAGTTTACCGATGTTGCAAACATTCCTAGAAAATTCAGAGAATGGTATAATGTTGAAACCTTTTGCATATTGAGCTCTGATAAATTTATTACAGTGGGAATTTTATTTCATAATTTTTGGAGTTAGGGAAGTATTGATACTCCTGCATTCTTTACAGACTGTACTGTTTTGGCAGATTGCTGTTATGTTTGCATTGTTTGCATATGTTTTCTTGTTTAATGATTCTATTTGAGGATAGGAGTATTAAATATGCAGAGGCATTTAGTATGCAATGTTGAATAATAATTTTAGTGATTTGTTACAGTACAAATTGATAAGGTTTTGCATTGATTTATACTAACCTACCTCACGAGTTCTTGTTGAGTTTGGTGTGGATGAAGCTTTTGATAAAAAGAGAAACCATGATATGAGAGGAATTAAGGAGACACAAAAGTTCAAGCTTGGGGATTCCCAAGGCACACCAATATAATATTTAAAGAAGTCTCAAGCATCTAAGCTTGGGGATGCCCCGGTAGGCATCCCACCTTTCTTCTTCAACAACTATCGGTTAGTATCGATTGAGCCTAAGTTTTTTGCTTCTTCACATGAGTTGTGCTATCCTTGCAATGTCATTTTATTTTGTTTTGCTTGCTGTTTGAATACAATACCAAGATCTGAAATTATTAAATGGGAGAGTCTTCACATAGTTGCATAATTATTCGACTACTCATTGATCTTCACTTATATCTTTCGGAGTAGTTTGTCATTTGCTCTAGTGCTTCACTTATATCTTTTAGAGCTTGGTGGTAGTTTTATTTTGAAGAAATAGATGAACTCTCATACTTCACTTATATTATTTTGAGAGTCTTAAATAGCATGGTAATTTGCTTAAATAATCCTAATATGCTAAGCATACAAGATTTGTAAGAATTCTTGTGAGTGTGTTGAATACTAAGAGAAGTTTGATGCTTGATGATTGTTTTGAGATATGAAGATGGTGATATTAGAGTCATGCTAGTTGAGTAGTTGTGAATTTGAGAGATACTTGTGTTAAAGTTTGTGATTCCCGTAGCATGCACGTATGGTGAACGGTTATGTGATGAACTCGGAGCATGATTTATTTATTGATTGTCTTCCTTATGAGTGGTGGTCGGGGACGAGCGATGGTCTTTTCCTACCAATCTATCCCCCTAGGAGCATGTGCGTAATACTTTGCTTTGATAACTTGTAGATTTTTGCAATAAGTATATGAGTTCTTCATGACTAATGTTGAGTCCATGGATTATACGCACTTTCCCCATCCTTCCACCATTGCTAGCCTCTCTAATACCGCGCACCTTTCGCCGGTATCATACACCCACCATATCCTTCCTCAAAACAGCCACCATACCTACCTATCATGGCATTTACATAGCCATTCCGAGATATATTTCCATGCAACTTTCCACCGTTCCGTTTATTATGACACGCTCCATCATTTTCATATTGCTAGCATGATCATGTAGTTGACATCGCATTTGTGGCAAAGCCACCATTCATAATTCTTTCATACATGTCACTCTTGATTCATTGCATATCCCGGTACACCGCCGGAGGCATTCATATAGAGTCATATTTTGTTCTAAGTATCGAGTTGTAATTCTTGAGTTGTAAGTAAATAAAAGTGTGATGATCATAATTATTAGAGCATTGTCCCGTGAGGAAAGGATGATGGAGACTAAGATTCCCCACAAGTCGGGATGAGACTCGGACGAAAAAAAAAGAGGCCATAAAAAAGAGAAAAGGCCCAAATAAAAAAATTAAAAAATGAGAGAAAAAGAGAGAAGGGACAATGTTACTATCCTTTTACCACACTTGTGCTTCAAAGTAGCACCGTGATCTTCATGATAGAGAGTCTCCTATGATATCACTTTCATATACTAGTGGGAATCTTTCATTATAGAACTTGGCTTGTATATTCCAATGATGGGCTTCCTCAAAATGCCCTAGGTCTTCGTGAGCAAGCAAGTTGGATGCACACCCACTTAGTTTCTTTTGTTGAGCTTTCATATAATTATAGCTCTAGTGCATCCGTTGCATGGCAATCCCTACTCACTCACATTGATATCTGTTGATGGGCATCTCCATAGCCCATTGATACGCCTAGTTGATGTGAGACTATCTTCTCCTTTTTGTCTTCTCCACAACCACCATTCTATTCCACCTACAGTGCTATGTCCATGGCTCACGCTCATGTATTGCGTGAAGATTGAAAAGGTTTGAGAATGTCAAAAGTATGAAACAATTGCTTGGCTTGTCATCGGGGTTGTGCATGATTTAAATATTTTGTGTGGGGAAGATGGAGCATAGCCGGACTATATGATTTTGTAGGGATAACTTTCTTTGTCCATGTTATTTTGAGGAGACATAATTGCTTTGTTAGTATGCTTGAATTATTATTTTTATGTCAATATGAACTTTTGTCTTGAATCTTTCGGATCTGAATATTCATATCACAAGTAAGAAGAATTACATTCAAATTATGCCAACTAGCATTCCACATCAAAAATTATCTTTTTATCATTTACCTACTCGAGGACGAGCAAGAATTAAGCTTGGGGATGCTTGATACGTCTCCAACGTATCTATAATTTTGATTGCTCCATGCTACTTTATCTACTGTTTTAGGCAATATTGGGCTTTATTATCCACTTTTATATTATTTTGGGACTAACCTATTAACCGGAGGAAAATCCCAGATTTGATGTTTTATGCCTATTTGGTGTTTGAGGAAAAGGAATATCGACGGAGTCAAAGCGGAGCGAAATCAAGCTGGAGAAGTTATCTTTGGAAGGAAACCCACCTGATGGACTTGGACCCCACGTCAGAAGATACGAGAGGTGCTCACGAGGATGGGGGCCCCGGCGCGCCCCTGCCTCGTGGGGCCCCCGTATCTCCACCGACGTACTCCTTTCACCCATATATACCTACGTACCCTAAAACTTCTAGAACAGAAGATAGATCGGGAGTTCCACCGCCGCAAGCCTCTGTAGCCACCAAAAACCTCTAGGGAGCCCGTTCCGGCACCCTGCCGGAGGGGGAACCCATCATCGGTGGCCATCTTCATCATCCCGACGCTATCCATGACGAGGAGGGAGTAGGTTCACCCTCGGGGCTGAGGGTATGTACCAGTAGCTATGTGTTTGATCTCTCTCTCTCTCTCGTGTTCTCTCTCGTGTTCCCTCTATGGCACGATCTTGATGTATCCCGAGCTTTGCTATTGTAGTTGGATCTTATGATGTTTCTCCCCCTCTACTCTCTTGTGATGAATTGAGTTTCCCCTTTGAAGTTATCTTATCGGATTGAGTCTTTTATGAGAACACTTGATGTATGTCTTGCCGTGCTTACTGTGGTGACAATGGGATATCATGTGCCACTTGATGTATGTTTTGGTGACCAACTTGCGGGTTCCGCCCATGAACCTATGCATAGGGGTTGGCACACGTTCTTGATTCTCCGGTAGAAACTTTGAGGCACTCTTTGAAGTACTTTTATGTTGGTTGGATGAATCTGAGATTGTGCGATGCATATCGTATAATCATGCCCACGGATACTTGAGGTGACAGTGGAGTATCTAGGTGACATTAGGGTTTTGGTTTATTTGTATCTTAAGGTGTTATTCTAGTACGAACTCTAGGGCTGTTTGTGACATTTATAGGAATAGCCCAACGGATTGATTGGAAAGAATAACTTTGAGGTGGTTTCATACCCTACCATAATCATCGTTTGTTCTCCGCTATTAGTGGCTTTGGAGTGACTCTTTGTTACATGTTGAGGGCTTGTTATATGATCTATCTATGTTATTATTGTTGAGAGAATTTGCACTAGTGAAAGTATGAACCCTAGGCCTTGTTTCCTACCATTGCAATACCGTTTACGCTCACTTTTACCATTAGTTACCTTGCTGTTTTTATATTTCCATATTACAAAAACCTATATCTACTATCCATTTTGCACTTGTATCACCATCTCTTCGCCGAACTAGTGCACCTATACAATTTACCATTGTATTGGGTGTGTTGGGGACACAAGAGACTCTTTGTTATTTGGTTGCAGGGTTGCTTGAGAAAGACCATCTTCATCCTACGCCTCCCACGACTGATAAACCTTAGGTCATCCACTTGAGGGAAATTTGCTACTGTCCTACAAACCTCTGCACTTGGAGGCCCAACAACGTCTACAAGAAGAAGGTTGCGTAGTAGACATCAAGCTCTTTTCTGGCGCCGTTGCCAGGGAGGCTAGGTAAGTGAAGGTATATCTTTAGATATTGCAATTGAATCTTTTTGTTTCTTGTTTTAGCACTAGTCTAATTTATAAAATAAAACTACAAATAAATGGAATTGAGTTTGTCTCATACGCTTCATCTTTTTAATATCTTTCGTGAGTATGATGGAAAGGAAAATTGTGCCAAAGTGTTAGAAGAAGAATGCATTAAAATGTTTGGCACTAAATCTTTGAATGATGAGTATGATTGCAATGTTGTTAGTATGAATTCCTTAAATATCCATGATGCTAATGATATGCAAAGCCACAAGCTTGGGGAAGCTATGTTTGATGAAGATGATATTTTTTGCCCCCCAAGATTTAATGAGCAAATTTACTATGATGAAAGCATGCTTCCTATCTATGATGATTATTGTGATGACACGTATGCTTTAAAGAATAATGATGACCATGAAACTTGTCATCTTGATCTTAGTTTTCAATCACATGATAGTTATTTTGTCGAGTTTGCTCCACTATTCTGAATGAGAAGAATTTTGC
Organism: Aegilops longissima; assembly: GCA_021605205.1. NCBI lineage: Eukaryota > Viridiplantae > Streptophyta > Magnoliopsida > Poales > Poaceae > Aegilops > Aegilops longissima. The sequence continues at coordinate 307,351,789 of CM038681.1, read as the reverse complement.
TTATGTGGAGTAGTAAATTTTCTATGCTAGTAGATCATGAAAAGAATGCTTTAAGTGTTGGTTATATTGTTGAATTCATTCATGATGCTACTGAAAATTATTATGAGGGAGGAATTTATGCTTGTAGGAATTGCAATAATATCAAGTTTCCTCTCTATGTGCTTAAAGTTTTGAAGTTATGCTTGTTTTACGTTCCTATGCAAGTTGATTCTTGTTCCCATAAGTTGTTTGCTCACAAAATCCCTACGCATAGGAAGTGGGTTAGACTTAAATGTGCTAGTCATATTCTTCATGATGCTCTCTTTATGTTTCAATTCTTATCTCTTATGTGAGCATCATTGAAATCATCATGCCTAGCTAGGGGCTTTAAACGTTAGCGCTTGTTGGGAGGCAACCCAATTTTATTTTAGTTTCTTACTTTATGGTTCTGTTTAGGAATAAATTATACATCTAGCTTCTGGTTAGATGTGTTTTCATGTTTTAATTAGTGTTTGTTCCAAGTAGAACCTTTGGGAAGACTTGGGTGAAGTCTTTATGATCGTGCTGTAAAAAACAGAAACTTTAGCGCTCACGAGATTAGCTTCAACTTTTACTGGAGATTGATATTTAGTTGATTCTTTTGCATATGATTACTAGACAAATCTCTCAGGACCACCATGGTGTTTTAGAATTTTTGGAGTTCCATAAGTTTGCGTTAGTTACAGATTACTACAGACTGTTCTGTTTTTGACAGATTCTGTTTTTCGTGTGTTGTTTGCTTATTTTGATGAATCTATGGCTAGTAAAATAGTTTACAAACCATATAGAAGTTGAAATACAGTAGGTTTAACACCAATATAAATAAATAATGAGTTAATTACAGTACCTTGAAGTGGTGTTTTGTTTTCTTTCGCTAACGGAGCTCACGATATTTTCTGTTAAGTTTTGTGTTGTGAAGTTTTCAAGTTTTGGGTAAAGATTCGATGGACTATGGAATAAGGAGTGGCAAGAGCCCAAGCTTGGGGATGCCCAAGGCAGCCCAAGGTAATATTCAAGGATAACCAAGCTTCTAAGCTTGGGGATGCCCCGGAAGGCATCCCCTCTTTCGTCTTTGTTCATCGGTAACTTTATTTGGAGCTATATTTTTATTCACCACATGATATGTGTTTTGCTTGGAGCGTCCTTTTCTTTTGTTAGTATTTGCTTGCTGTTATTTAGAATAATGTTTTGCATCTTTAGTTTCAATAAAAATGTCAAGGATAGCCTTTGCCATGCTTATTTTGCTAGTATACATATTGCTGTTTGAAAATAGAAAGTTTACCGATGTTGCAAACATTCCCTAGAAAATTCAGAGAATGGTATAATGTTGAAACCTTTTGCATATTGAGCTCTGATAAATTTATTACAGTGGGAATTTTATTTCATAATTTTTGGAGTTAGGGAAGTATTGATACTCCTGCATTCTTTACAGACTGTACTGTTTTGGCAGATTGCTGTTATGTTTGCATTGTTTGCATATGTTTTCTTGTTTAATGATTCTATTTGAGGATAGGAGTATTAAATATGCAGAGGCATTTAGTATGCAATGTTGAATAATAATTTTAGTGATTTGTTACAGTACAAATTGATAAGGTTTTGCATTGATTTATACTAACCTACCTCACGAGTTCTTGTTGAGTTTGGTGTGGATGAAGCTTTTGATAAAAAGAGAAACCATGATATGAGAGGAATTAAGGAGACACAAAAGTTCAAGCTTGGGGATTCCCAAGGCACACCAAGATAATATTTAAAGAAGTCTCAAGCATCTAAGCTTGGGGATGCCCCGGTAGGCATCCCACCTTTCTTCTTCAACAACTATCGGTTAGTATCGGTTGAGCCTAAGTTTTTTGCTTCTTCACATGAGTTGTGCTATCCTTGCAATGTCATTTTATTTTGTTTTGCTTGCTGTTTGAATACAATACCAAGATCTGAAATTATTAAATGGGAGAGTCTTCACATAGTTGCATAATTATTCGACTACTCATTGATCTTCACTTATATCTTTGAGATAGTTTGTCATTTGCTCTAGTGCTTCACTTATATCTTTTAGAGCTTGGTGGTAGTTTTATTTTGAAGAAATAGATGAACTCTCATACTTCACTTATATTATTTTGAGAGTCTTAAATAGCATGGTAATTTGCTTAAATAATCATAATATGCTAAGCATACAAGATTTGTAAGAATTCTTGTGAGTGTGTTGAATACTAAGAGAAGTTTGATGCTTGATGATTGTTTTGAGATATGAAGATGGTGATATTAGAGTCATGCTAGTTGAGTAGTTGTGAATTTGAGAGATACTTGTGTCAAAGTTTGTGATTCCCGTAGCATGCACGTATGGTGAACCGTTATGTGATGAACTCGGAGCATGATTTATTTATTGATTGTCTTCCTTATGAGTGGTGGTGGGGATGACGATGGTCTTTTCCTACCAATCTATCCCCTAGGAGCATCGCGTAATACTTTGCTTTGATAACTTGTAGATTTTTGCAATAAGTATATGAGTTCTTCATGACTAATGTTGAGTCCATGGATTATCGCACTTTCCCCATCCTTCCACCATTGCTAGCCTCTCTAATACGCGCACCTTTCGCGGTATCATACACCCACCATATCCTTCCTCAAAACAGCCACCATACCTACCTATCATGGCATTTACATAGCCATTCCGAGATATATTTCCATGCAACTTTCCACCGTTCCGTTTATTATGACACGCTCCATCATTTTCATATTGCTAGCATGATCATGTAGTTGACATCGCATTTGTGGCAAAGACACCATTCATAATTCTTTCATACATGTCACTCTTGATTCATTGCATATCCCGGTACACCGCCGGAGGCATTCATATAGAGTCATATTTTGTTCTAAGTATCGAGTTGTAATTCTTGAGTTGTAAGTAAATAAAAGTGTGATGATCATAATTATTAGAGCATTGTCCCAGTGAGGAAAGGATGATGGAGACTAAGATTCCCCCACAAGTCGGGATGAGACTCCGGACGAAAAAAAAAGAGGCCATAAAAAAAGAGAGAAAAGGCCCAAATAAAAAAATAAAAAAATGAGAGAAAAAGAGAGAAGGGACAATGTTACTATCCTTTTACCACACTTGTGCTTCAAAGTAGCACCGTGATCTTCATGATAGAGAGTCTCCTATGATATCACTTTCATATACTAGTGGGAATCTTTCATTATAGAACTTGGCTTGTATATTCCAATGATGGGCTTCCTCAAAATGCCCTAGGTCTTCGTGAGCAAGCAAGTTGGATGCACACCCACTTAGTTTCTTTTGTTGAGCTTTCATATAATTATAGCTCTAGTGCATCCGTTGCATGGCAATCCCTACTCACTCACATTGATATCTGTTGATGGGCATCTCCATAGCCCATTGATACGCCTAGTTGATGTGAGACTATCTTCTCCTTTTGTCTTCTCCACAACCACCATTCTATTCCACCTACGATTGCTATGTCCATGGCTCACGCTCATGTATTGCGTGAAGATTGAAAAGGTTTGAGAATGTCAAAAGTATGAAACAATTGCTTGGCTTGTCATCGGGGTTGTGCATGATTTAAATATTTTGTGTGGGAAGATGGAGCATAGCGGACTATATGATTTTGTAGGGATAACTTTCTTTGGCCATGTTATTTTGAGGAGACATAATTGCTTTGTTAGTATGCTTGAATTATTATTTTTATGTCAATATGAACTTTTGTCTTGAATCTTTCGGATCTGAATATTCATATCACAAGTAAGAAGAATTACATTCAAATTATGCCAACTAGCATTCCACATCAAAAATTATCTTTTTATCATTTACCTACTCGAGGACGAGCAAGAATTAAGCTTGGGGATGCTTGATACGTCTCCAACGTATCTATAATTTTTTATTGCTCCATGCTACTTTATCTACTATTTTAGGCAATATTGGGCTTTATTATCCACTTTTATATTATTTTTGGGACTAACCTATTAACCGGAGGAAAAGCCCAGATTTGATGTTTTATGCCTATTTCAGTGTTGCGAGGAAAAGGAATATCAGACGGAGTCAAAACGGAACGAAATCAATTGGAGAAGTTATCTTTGGAAGGAAACCCACCTGATGGACTTGGACCCCACGTCAGAAGATACGAGAGGTGCTCACGAGGGTGGGGCGCCCCAGGCGCGCCCCCGCCTCGTGGGGCCCCGTATCTCCACCGGCGTACTCCTTTCACCCATATATACCTACGTACCCTAAAACTTCTAGAACAGAAGATAGATCGGGAGTTCCACCGCCGCAAGCCTCTGTAGCCACCAAAAACCTCTAGGGAGCCCGTTCCGGCACCCTGCCGGAGGGGGAACCCATCATCGGTGGCCATCTTCATCATCCGGCGCTATCCATGACGAGGAGGAGTAGTTCACCCTCGGGGCTGAGGGTATGTACCGATAGCTATGTGTTTGATCTCTCTCTCTCTCTCTCGTGTTCTCTCTCGTGTTCCCTCTATGGCACGATCTTGATGTATCGAGCTTTGCTATTGTAGTTGGATCTTATGATGTTTCTCCCCTCTACTCTCTTGTGATGAATTGAGTTTCCCTTTGAAGTTATCTTATCGGATTGAGTCTTTTATGAGAACACTTGATGTATGTCTTGCCGTGCTTCTTGTGGTGACAATGGGATATCATGTGCCACTTGATGTATGTTTTGGTGACCAACTTGCGGGTTCCGCCCATGAACCTATGCATAGGGGTTGGCACACGTTCTTGATTCTCCGGTAGAAACTTTGGGGCACTCTTTGAAGTACTTTTATGTTGGTTGGATGGATCTGAGATTGTGTGATGCATATCATATAATCATGCCCACGGATACTTGAGGTGACAATGGAGTATCTAGGTGACATTAGGGTTTTGGTTGATTTGTATATTAAGGTGTTATTCTAGTACAAACTCTAGGGCTATTTGTGACATTTATAGGAATAGCCCAACGGATTGATTGGAAAGAATAACTTTGAGGTGGTTTCATACCCTACCATAATCTCTACGTTTGTTCTCCGCTATTAGTGGCTTTGGAGTGACTCTTTGTTACATGTTGAGGGCTTGTTATATGATCTATCTATGTTATTATTGTTGAGAGAATTTGCACTAGTGAAAGTAAGAACCCTAGGCCTTGTTTCCTACCATTGCAATACCGTTTACGCTCACTTTTACCATTAGTTACCTTGCTGTTTTTATATTTTCAGATTACAAAAACCTATATCTACTATCCATTTTGCACTTGTATCACCATCTCTTCGCCGAACTAGTGCACCTATACAATTTACCATTGTATTGGGTGTGTTGGGGACACAAGAGACTCTTTGTTATCTGGTTGCAGGGTTGGTTGAGAGAGACCATCTTCATCCTACGCCTCCCATGGATTGATAAACCTTAGGTCATCCACTTGAGCAAAATTTGCTACTGTCCTACAAACCTCTGCACTTGGAGGCCCAACAACGTCTACAAGAAGAAGGTTGTGTAGTAGACATCATGGCCGGAGCAGCCTTTCCAACGCTCTTCGCCGCACCTGACCATGCCGATGATTAAAAGCCAGTATGTTTGACCCATTTGACCAGGGGTTTGACCTCCCCTATGTCACTGACATGTGGGCCTAGGGCCGTAACTAATCTAGGTTAGAATTAGATTACTGCTAATTAACTCTGTTAGTTAGGTTAGTCCCTGACATGCTGGTCCCACTGGTCAGGTTTGACCTAGACCGCGCCTGTTGACTTGCTGACGTCACACCGACGTCATGCTCATGCAGTAATGCTTTTCTGGGATTTTAAATAAATCATTAATGATTTATTTATTTCAGAAAAATTTAAAACTTCTAAAAATCATAGAAAATAATCTATAGCTCAGAATGAAATAATTTATATATGAAAAATTATCAGAAAAATCCAATCTATCCATTGGTACTGGTTTCATACATGGCTAAGCAAATTAACCTTGCAGTTTCAATTAAAACAACTAAATGCACTTTGGGAATTTATAGCTTGGGTTTGAATTTGAACTTTAGTTCAAATCAACCCCAACGCTTCTGTTGCTAGCTGCATTAGCTCAATCACAGCATATTGCCATGTCACATTCATGCATCATATCTTTGTATTGCATTGATTGTGTTCCCTCTTGTTTGCCGGTGTTTGTCCCCTCTCAGTAGACGTTGTTCCGGCGATGAGATTGATGAAACCAATGAAGAGCTATCACTATCTTCAGAAGTGCCAGGCAAGAAAAAACCCCTTGATCACTCTGATACAATCCCACTCTCTCACTCCTGCTCTCTTTTACTGCATTAGGACAACAACTATTCAACTGTTACATGCTGCGGTAGTTGAACCCCTTACCTCTGCATGACCTATCTTTGCCACAGTAAATAGTTGAAACCCACTAGCATGAGTAGGAGTTGTTTGAGCCATGATGTGCCTACTCATTCATGCTTGCTTGTTATGCCTGCTATGCTTAGAGTTGTGTCAGGTCTGATTCATCGGGGATGGATCAAAATGGAGGTGAACATGTCCTATTGTTGAGAGCTAAGTGCATGAACACGATTTAGTAAAGGTAGCGATGAGAGGCCATGTAGGAATACATGGTGGGTTGTCTCATTGATACCGTCCTCAGGAACTGAGTTCTGTGTTTGTGATCCAAGACAGTTACTACCATGCATTGGAATGCTTAAGTGCCCCTCTCGACTTATTAATCGCCTTGATCTCTGTCCAGGAGTTGCAACTAGTTTCTGGTGTTTGTAGGATATGTGTTGGGGGCCGTGCGTAGCGCTGACCCTAGGGTTGGGCTATGATGCGGTAGAGACACGAGGCACGGTGTACCGAGACGCCCGTTTGGTGCCTTGGGAACCCTGCTCTCATCGTTTGGGGCCGTGAGCGAAACCTCGGCCGGATCTCCTTGCGGATGGAACCTGAATAGGCGATAAACCTGGAGTAGAGACTTGTGTGGTTAGTCAGGTCATGGCTGACACCCTCGTTGGGCTTCTGCTTGAAGGTTGCCGAGTACATGTCGTGTAAACGGTGATAAGTGGTGGGAGTGTGTGTGAAGAAGTACACCCCTGCAGGGTTAACATGATCTACTCGAATAGCCGCGTCCGCTGTAATGGACTACTGGGTTGCTTATGCAGTTCATAGACAAGTCAAAGTGGATACCTAAAATGCGCAAGATAAGCGTGAGTGCTATGGATGGCCTTCTCGTAGGGAGACGGGAGTGGATCCATCGTGGTGTATTGGTGAATATGTGGACTTGTGTGCGTCACCTCAAAAGAGTTACCACCAGTCGTAGTACAGGATAGCCACTGAGTCAAAGTTGGCTTGCTGCAGTTAAACTCCACCACCTCTTTGTTGATACTGATGCATATGTACCTAGTTCTGATGTAAGTCTTGCTGGGTACATTTGTACTCACATTTTCTTAATTAATGTTTTGCAGAGAGACCTTAGTCTCACTAGTAGTTCCGCGTGGACTTCGACGTTTAGCTTGTTACCTCAGCTACGATCTTGTACCCTTGGGAGGGTCTTGTAGATAGCCAGGCTTCTCTGCCCCTTTTCATTTGTAGTTGTCTGTACTCAGACATGTTAAGCTTCCGTTGTTTGTATGCTCTGTATGTTGGGTCATATGACCCATGATTGTAATTCTTACTATGTATGACTCTTCGGAGCCTTATAAATAAATATTTTGAGTCGTAGAGTTTCGTTGTGATGCCATGTTGTATTTGCACATATCGAGCATATTGTGTGTATGATTTTGAAAGGCTTGGTATGTGTGGGATTCGACAACCTAGTTGTTTATTCTTGGTAGCCTCTCTTATGGGGAAATGTCTCCTAGTGCTTCCACTGAGCCATAGTAGCTTGCTACTGCTCCGAAACACTTAGGCTGGCCGTCATGTGTCCTTCTTCGTTCCTGTGTCTGTCCCTTCGGGGAAATGTCACGCGTTGTTCCTTTAAGTCCTTGTAGCTTGCTACGACTTGGGTTCATATGTTGATGATCGACACGTTCGTTGCTGGGATCATGTATGCATGTCCCTATAAGTTAGTGCCACCTTGGGTTTATGACTAGTCATGTCGGTCCGGGTTCTCTGTCATATGGATGCTAGCGACACTATCATATACATGAGCAAAAGGCGCAAACGGTCCCGGGCAGGGTAAGGTGGCACCCGTGGGAATACCGTGCGTGAGGCCGCAAAGTGATATGGTGCGTTACATGCTAGATCGGTGTGACTTAGATTTGGGGTCCTGACAGCGGCCAAATTCGAAGGGAGACAACTAGTACATCTTATCTTGATAAAAGGTAGTCTTTGCCTGCAAAGCTTCAGGTCGTGACGCTGTGGTGGGCTCGGCGATGACATCCGTCCTGCCGTCCTGGCGGTCTTGGTCTTGTGGCATGTAAATGGAAACCTTTGGTTGATTCCTCGAGACTCCGCGCCTGTGCTTGCCTCCTTAGGACCAAAGAGGAAGCCTGCTGTACTGCGCCTGGCCTTGGTCGTCATGGCTTGCGTCATCCGAACCTCACGACGTGAGGGCTTGCATAGAAATCTCCGCTCCTCAGGAGCCAGCCCGAGGAGGCCGCTCCTTCTGGAGGTCTTGGCGTCGTTCGCCTCACGAGGCTTGGCTCCTGTGAGGGTCTTGTGTTGTTGGCACTGAAGATGGGCCGTACCAGGCCGCCGATGGAGCCACGCCGCGGGCCGTAGGCAGGCAAATCTGGGTACCCTGGTTCCCAGAACACCGACAATTGTTTTTAATAAAAACTAGGCAACAATTTGTTTATGTTATCTAGGACAAAATACTTCATCGACTTTTATGTCATGTCTAATTGCAGGAGTATTTGACACTTCTACGAACCTCATGTGATTAGAAAGAAAAGAAATAGGAATATATGTTGTACAATAAGTTCTCCAACGTCACTTTGGGGCGAAGAGAAGTTAGAGACCAAGTCCCCCAAGTTCTGACTTAGATTCGGCCTGCACCGACATACCTGACTTCAAACGGCTACAAAATTTTACAACAGGACTCCGAATTGAGTGAATCTTTTTTTGTTAGAAAGTATCTCGTGCACTTTCCAACCTAATTGGATTCACATTCGACATCGTCTGGAGCATGGAGATATCACAGAAGTAGTTTGACGCTGCTGAAGAATCCGAGTTATACTACAAATCAAAGGTGTTGTGTCACATCCACTTGGGCCCATGAGCCTTGTACGACCTAGGGTTTGTTTTTTGGATGCCTTGGGACGTGCGCCCACCCCCTTCCCCGCCACCACTTAGTCCTATATAAGTAGATCAATCCCCTACTTTTTTCTTGGGTTTTGTTTAGTTCAAAGTTAGACATTACTGCCACTTTGTGCACTTCATTTCTGTCCAGCGACCATTCCAAGACTGCTTTTGGAACCCCATTTTTACCAATACTTTATTTATATTCACAATATTCAGGTTGCTTTTATTACATTGTTACTTGTTCTTCAATTGCTTGCGGAAATAGACTTTCGTGGTCTGGTTGATCTTACGGAAATAGACCTTCGTGGTTTGGTTGATCTTACTTCTGGCATCGTCAGTAACCTCTAGAATACGCAACATGGTCACACGTTGTAGTCGAATCATCAAGATCGACTCAACTAAATCGATAGTTATCATCTCATTGAAAGATCGGGACACCCCATCACCTCTATCAAGTAGGGTGTTACACCGCTATGATGACGTGAACGTGGGAAAAATCATTTATCGCGTGCGTGGAGCTGGGAGAGAGGCAGGAGGAGGACAGCTCCAATCTTATGACGTTGAAAACCAGATCAGGCGGCTCTGAGGATCATCAATCGGGCGCCTATGCTGGTTGACCGATGCCAAGCAGTGGTCTAAACATTATGCCGCTAAATCTTTTTTACCGGGATAACGTACAACATTCAACTAGTTTTAAAAAATGGCAGTTCTACATCTAGGTAATATCTAGGTAGTACATCATAAGGTACAAACTGATCTGCATATTCCTATATACCTACCTATAATTACTACTGGACTCCACATATCTATCTATCTATATCTTCTTTTGGTTTGACGGTAACACATATGGCGGAGAACAGCCAGCCCAACCTTGGGTTATAATGTCATCTCTCCGCCTCACCCTTACCCCCGGCCCTTTCTCTCTACCGATCTATAGCGGTATTTTATTATCGCTAACCTCACAGTAATCCATCCGGCGAAAACCTAAAGCAAAAGTAGGAGCAAAATATTCGTCCTAGTTTAAGGTATGCGAGGTGAGTGCGCGTGATAGTGCTTGTACATGGTGGGCAGGGCCGGCAGAGGCGTTTGCTTTCCAACGGAAAATTAATAGGAGATGCAGCTAGCGGCCGCCTCCTCTGCCTCTGCCCTCCCTTTCGTTCGTTAACGTGCGTGCGCCGCGGCGGACGGGCGCGTAGCGGCGGCACGGCTGGGTTGCGGAGACGACCGGAATGGTGATGATGATTATGGCTTGGTCGTTTGTGCGCAGGGGATACGAGGGCAGCGGCGGAGATGTCCGTTGCGGATGCTGCCGCTGCGGCGGACAAAGGTAAGGAGAAGGTGGAGGAGCCTGTGCCCCCGGCGAGGGCGGCGGGGGGCGGAAATGGGAGGTTCATGGCGTACCCGGCGCGGATGGCGGAGCACAAAAGCGTGGTGGCGGACGCCGCCCTCTTCAGGGCTGAGCTCGAGAAGCTGCACGCGCACATGGGCACAAAACTCAAGTAAGGGATCGGTGGCAACCTTCCTTCCCCTCTATGCATCACCGTTCCACCATTCATGCGCCTGCAATATAATCTCGAGCTGTTCTATATGATGTTTTAATTATCGCTGTTGTTGTTGCATTTATTTTTGTTTTCCTTCAAGTTGGAGATAAATATGGGAGGGGAGAAAGGGAGGTTTGGTGAGACGCGGCAATCTTGATAACGAATTGTGCAAATGCCTGCATTTTTTTTGGACCCGCGTTCGTTTAGTTTACTAATCTGTAATCTCCCTCCCTTTATATTATGTGGCCCAAATCTGGCAACATGTCTCAAGCCATAAATCTTTTGGTACCGATTACGTAGCTACTTTGTTATCTGCTTTGGTCTGTCTGATAGCTGGCTACGCCTCTGAATATGGGACTATTGTTTCATTCAAATTGGATATTGTCCTTCAGAATAATTATTTTACCAGTTTACCAAGTGGTCTCTGAAACACACCAGCTTGTGTTCCTTTCGGGCCTGTCATTTAGCATCACCTCATTTTCTGGGTATCCCCCCTCTTATTTCTGTCACATAGGACACCAACCTGTTTGGCAGCTTTGCTTATAATTCTGTACTACCATCACTGAGCATAGTTTGTTTGGTGTATCTCTAACTCTTTTTCACTGTAAGGGTGCCAATTATTGGTGGAAAAGACCTGGATCTTCATCAACTATTTAAGGAAGTTACCTCACGAGGTGGCATTGATAAGGCAAGAAATTAATGTAGTTACTTATGTTTAGTGGTTTAAAGTTCCTAGTTTGTCTGGCCATATTTGTTACATTGTGCTGTAACTGTTCTACCCCGGAAAGGTAATATTTAGGACTGTCAGGTGTCATTCAATAGCTGAACTCTGCAGCTAATTATTTAGCCATATTGTGTCACTCGACAAATAACTGACCTACAAATTCTTGAAATAAAAATTTGACCTACATGAATTGCTGCTACATTAGGGTTAAATCAAATTTTGCATCCATGTAACAATCACTTAACTAAAATTTTGTTAGAAAGGAAAGTGGGCATGCAATTTTAGTTCATATGAATTCCATTGTTGTTACATTGGTAGGTCTTCATCTTATTTTCTCCCAATTTATCCTACGAGGTAATGAAATTCTCACGCATGATTTCTCAGTGCTACCTTTCTCTTGCCACAGTCCAGATATAGTTATCGCATTTTTCATTTAGATGCTTCAAACTAATGCAAGATGCCAATTATTGGGAAAAACAACACTGCTCATCATACGAGTAGCCCACAAGCAATTCCATTTAGACAAGAGTAAATTTCATAAAATCCTTCAAAAACATCAATGATATAAATGTGTTAAAACATGTGGACTGGCTAATGTACCATGTGATTCTAAAATTTGTATAGCATAGAACATGTTTTAGAAGTAAAAATCTGAATTATGAACACTTGAGCTGGAGCCTGGATTCAGCTAATTGCAAACCGACCTTGCTTGGTGCGTCTGCCTAGGACTTGATTGGTATAAATACCGTATCTGAATCTTTACTACATTTTTGTGTAAGCAGAGATTGTTGTCAAAGAAAAGCAAGTTAAAGCCACGACACTTCTAAATTTGTGGTGTTTTCTTGAATGTATTGTTAGTCATCACTCTATCTGTAAATATGTAAAGTCCGAAGGTCAGATTGATAACTGTTTGTGTTGCTGCCTCGCACAGGTCAAGGCAGAAAACAGATGGAGAGAAGTAACCGCGTCATTTATTTTCCCTGCGACTGCGACAAATGCTTCTTTTATGTTGAAAAAATACTATATGTCGCTGTTATACCATTTTGAACAGCTCTACTTCTTTGGAGCACAGGGCTGGTATCAACAAGAAAGTGGTGTGTGCAATCTACAGAATTCCGTGTTCTAGTTCTGATTGTCGCTTTCTTGCCATTACTCAGACCATGTTTTTACCGCAGATCCCAGATCACTGCCTTGCATAGAAGTGAGAGCTGAAACACAAAACATCGACAAAAGAAAAAGGGCCACCAATGCCTCTTCAGGTTAGTTTCAGTCAACTCATCTTCTTTAGGCCTCTCCCTCTCCAGTGTAGCGTTATCTCTTCACCCTCCATCTCAGATTTTTGTCCGTGGCATAGAGTTTGAGGAGGATGAAATGAAACCATATCTTATGCTGGATACCATCTCTTCACAAAATCCAACACATCCGTCACTATTTTGTACTCACTATTCGATTAGACTCTCTTAACAAAAGTGGGTTCTCATGTACTCCCTCCGTTTTTATTTACTCTGCATATTAGCTTTGTAAACTTTGACCAAGTTTATAGAAAAATTTATTAACTTAGACAATAATAAACCAATACTATTAGATTCATCATTGAATATATTTTCACAATATACATGTGATTGTAAAGGTTCATGTTTTCTATAAACTCGGTCAAACTTTATAAAGTTGGACTTAGGACAAAGCTAATATGCAGAGTAAATAAAAACAGAGGGAGTATTAAATAGTTGGCCTATATGATTCACCCATTGAGATGGTGAGTAAATTGACATGGCAAGCTTATATACAGCTAATAAGACACGATCACTGGGACTGGACGTAGCACTCATCAGATACAGATGGGTATGCACGTTTCTGTTAGTTTTTAGAAACCTTGTATCATCATGAGTTCATGATATTGTTACTTACATGATTCACTAATCTTTATTCTAGTTTACATGATTCACTAATCTTTATTCTAGTTTAGCATGGTTGGTTTGGCATTAATTAGATCTATATATCACTCAGTAGAAGTTCAGTACAAACAGCCACATACATATATTGTGTTCAAATTATATGGGGCTTTCTGAACGACAAACATAGCTAACAAATTGGAACGACTTGGAGGTGATTTAAGACTCTCGAGGAAAGATATTAATATTCATGTGACTAATTTATTTTTCCTTGAACTGTTTTAGACCCAGCTTTGGCCTCTGATAATGTCGATGTGGATGTAATAATTGATGGCAAGTTTGAACATGGTTACATTGTAACTGTTATTACGGGATCAAAATCCACAAAAGCAGTCCTTTATAATTACAGTGAGGAACCTGCTCTTACAACTCTGGCACCTACTATGCCCGTAAACAACACTGCTTCGAAGGGTGGACGTAGGCGGAGGCAACGCAGGAAGAAGCTAAGTACAACAGACCCCAGACATCCCAAACCGAACAGGAGCGGCTATAATTTCTTTTTCCAAGACCAGCACAGAAAGCTAAAGCCAGATTATCCTGGCCAGGACAGGCTGATCAGTAAAATGATTGGTGAACGGTGGAACAATCTAAGCCCTGAAGACAAAGCTGTAAGATAGAAAAAATCTATTAGAATCTCAGCTCTACAAATCATCAGCTATTTTGTCATGTGATATGTCCCTACCGTGATTTTTAATAGGTGTACCAAGAAAGAGGTGTACAGGACAAGGAGAGATACCAGTCTCAGTTGGCTGCTTATAAAGAAGAACTGAGAACAGGCCAGCCTATGAGCAATCCTATGCCTATTATGGGCAATGCACCTATCCAGCAGACATTTCCCCAGACAGAAGTAACTATTGATGAAGTGGACTCCAAAGTCAGTAAAGGAGATATGCTGCTGTCCAATCAAAGGTACAACAACAGTGACGAAGGTGTTGATTCAGGTGGAAAACTTGTTGAAGATGAAGAGTTCAACACGGATACATCTCCTGAGCCTAGCATTGATACCACTGATTCGCCTGGGCTGCTTGATCCTTCTGCTGATGGCGACCGATTTGAACTTCGCAGGAGGGAGAACCCCAACAAAAATGAGAAACAGAGCACTGCACCTAAATAATGATTGGAAAATGACTTAATGGTACATTCTTCTGGTACAAGATTGGAAGTAATAAGTTGAAGCGAGCGGCAGGTTATGCCTACTGCCTTGGATGTAGGATCAGGTTGATGTCTCAATTTTATTCCTTCTATATATCAGCATTGTTGTAGAAACTGCTACGGGCTGATTTATGTGGGTAACGCTCTATTAGCGCATGAAATGCTGTGGGTTTTTTCTTCAGTTTGGAACATCCCAAGTTGATATGTTGAATTGGTTGGATGGACGATAGATGGTTTTGTGTCATTTTGGTTTCTTGCTGACATTAGTTTCGGCCTGTAGTACCACTGTAACGCGTTGTAACATGGCTTGATGAACTTGAATTCAGAGGAAATGAACACGAGAGAGAACTGGATGTACTCTACGGTTTTATCTCGCTCAGATGAAGGCTTAGGCACAACCACCTAGAGGGAAACTTGGTGGTACTTGGATTTATCATCATTACAAGACGAAAGCAAAAAAAAATTTGGGGGTAGACGAAAGCAATTGACAAAGCAAATTACCTTTAGACTTTTGCAAACAGGAGAAAAACGATGTCTCATCAACCTGTCTGATTAGGAAAATCAAACGGTGTGTCATTTGGAGTCCTGAGTGAGAGTTCCAGTGCAAGCTGTCAAGTGCATTAATTGTTGCACGATGCTCCATGTGTTTGCTCTCTTTCCTAGCTGGTTAGCATGAATTTGAGCTCCTCTTTTAGGCTGCTTTCACACCTAAGCTAGGAGGGATATTCCTGGTATAAATACCTCTTCCCCCACTTCAGCCACCACTCTTTGGCAATTTGATTTCAGCATAGGTTAGCTAATGTAAACTTGCCTTGTGAGAGGGTAAACTCACTGATTTACAACAACCCTTGAGGTCGCTCTTTGGCAATTTGATTTCAGCATAGGTTAGCTAATGTAAACTCGCCTTGTGAGAGGGTAAACTCACTCATTTACAACAGCATCCCTTGAGGCGGCGACCTGTTCGTGCTTCTAACTTCATGTGTGGTTGTGTGGATTGAAAACTTAGAGTGCGGTTGGGCGAATACTTGTTATTTGTCATTGCATATGTGATAGCTTGCTCCTGTCTAGTCAGGTTGCACTAGTTATTCATTACCCGACAATGTTGTTGGCCGGGATCGAGGGCTTCCTTCCTACCCTTTCAGGTGGTGTTGATTCGTTCGATCAAGCAAATCCTCCGTGAAGATTGGGCAACCCCGGATCATATTGGCATCATAGTTGCGGTTGACATGGTAGGATCTTGTATCCCTAGTTCAGTTCATGTTCCTCTTCATCCTAAAGTCCAAAAATAGCCCCACAAAAAGTCACCTTTACCTAGCCCCTTGTCGTCTTTAATCCGTTATTTAGTGAGTTTTTGTTGGGAATCGTTGCATGGAAAACAAAAAAAATTCTACGCACACGCAATGATCTATCCATGGAGATGCATAGCAACGAGAGGGGGAGAGCATCTTCATACCCTTGAAGATCGCTAAGCGGAAGCGTTTATCAACGCGGTTGATGTAGTCGTACACCTTCACGATCCGTCCCGATCAAGTACTGAACATACGACACCTCCGCATTCAGCACACGTTCAGCTCGATGATGTCCTCGCCTTCTTGATCCAACAAGAGGGGCGAAGTAGTAGATGAGTTCCGGCAGCACGACGGCGTGGTGACTGTTGGTGATGAAGAGCATTCTCCGTAGGGCTTCGCCAAGCACTACAGAAACTAGATGGAGGATAAACTAGAGGGGACGGGGTTGCCGGCACACGGCTTGGTGAATCTTGATGTTTCTTGAGTGCTAGCCCTGCCCCTCTATTTATATGTTGAGCCTTGGGGTCGAAACTTGGAGTAAAAGCCTCCTCAAAGTTGGTTTTGCCCGCAAGGAAGAGTCCTTCTCGGACTTCCAGGACCAGACGCCACAGTCCTTGGCGTCTGGCCCAGACGCCATGGGCCTCGGCGTTTGGCCCAGGGCCAGACGCCAGGGTCTCCAGCGTTTGGCCCTGGCCTCCGCAAAACTCCTTTTGCACCGACCTAAAGCCCCGTGGGCTTTACCCCTTGGCTGAACCATATTATCCTATATATCAATTTTTACCTCCGGACCATTCCGAAGCTTCTCGTCATGTCTATGATCTCATCCGGGACTCCAAACAACATTCGGTCACCAACATATATAGTACTATATCGTCAACGAACGTTAAGCATGCGGACCCTACGGGTTTGAGAACTATGTAGACATGACCGAGACACCTCTCTGGTCAATAACCAATAGCGGAACCTGGATGCCCATATTGGCTCCTACATATTCTACGAAGATCTTTATCGGTCGAACCTTATGACAACATACGTAATTCCCTTTGTTTATTGGTATGTTACTTGCCCGAGATTCGTTCGTCGGTATCTTCATACCTAGTTCAATCTCGTTACCGGCAAGTCTGTTTACTCGTTCCGTAATACATCACCTCTTAACTAACTCCTTAGTCATTTGCTTGCAAGCTTATGATGTGTATTACCGAGAGGGCCTAGAGATACCTCTCCGATACTCGGAGTAACTGATACGTCTCCATCGTATCTACTTTTCCAAACACTTTTGCCCTTGTTTTGGACTCTAACTTGCATGATTTGAATGGAACTAACCCGGACTGACGCTGTTTTTAGCAGAATTGCCATGGTGTTATTTTTGTGCAGAAATAAAATTTCTCGGAATGACCTGAAACTTCACGGAGAATATTTTTGGAATATATAAAAAATACTGGCGAAAGAATCAAGGCCAGGGGGCTCACACCCTATCCACGAGGGTGGGGGGCACGCCTACCCCCCTGGGCGCGCCCCCCTACCTCATGGGCCCCCTGGTGCTCCACCGACCTCAACTTCAACTCTATATATTCACGTTCGAGGAGAAAAAAAATCAGAGAGAAGGATTCATCGCGTTTTACGATACGGAGCCGCCTCCAAGCCCTAATCTCTCTCGGGAGGGCTGATCTGGAGCCCGTTCGGGGCTCAGGAGAGGGGAATCCGTCGCCGTCGTCATCATCAACCTTCCTCCATCACCAATTTCATGATGCTCACCGCCGTGCGTGAGTAATTCCATCGTAGGCTTGCTGGACGGTGATGGGTTGGATGAGATTTATCATGTAATCGAGTTAGTTTTGTTAGAGTTTGATCCCTAGTATCCACTATGTTCTGAGATTGATGTTGCTATGACTTTGCTATGCTTAATGCTTGTTACTAGGGCCTGAGTGCCATGATTTCAGATCTGAACCTATTATGTTTTCATGAATATATGTGAGTTCTTGATCCTATCTTGGAAGTCTATAGTCACCTATTATGTGTTATGATCCGTTAACCCCGAAGTGACAATAATCGGATACTTACCGGTGATGACCATAGTTTGAGGAGTTCATGTATTAACTATGTGTTAATGCTTTGGTCTGGTACTCTATTAAAAGGAGGCCTTAATATCCCTTAGTTTCCAATAGGACCCCACTGCCACGGGAGGGTAGGACAAAATATGTCATACAAGTTCTTTTCCATAAGCACGTATGACTATATTCGAAATACATGCCTACATTACATTGATGAACTGGAGCTAGTTATGTGTCACCCTATGTTATAACTGTTGCATGAAGAATCTCATCCGACTTAACTATCCATCACTGATCCAATGCCTACGAGCTTTTCACATATTGCTCTTTGCTTAGTTACTTTTCCGTTGCCACTGTTACGCTTACTACAAAACTGCTACTGTTACTTTTGCCACCGTTACCGTTACTTCCATACTACTTTGCTACTAAATACTTTGCTACAGATATTAAGTTATCCAGGTGTGGTTGAATTGACAACTCAACTACTAATACTTGAGAATATTCTTTGGCTCCCCTTGTGTCGAATCAATAAATTTGGGTTGAATACTTTACCCTCGAAAACTGTTGCGATCCCCTATACTTGTGGGTTATCAAGACAATTTTCCGGGCTTTATTCTTGGGGAGCATAGCTCTATTCTTTGAGTCACTTGGGATTTATATCTGCTGATCATTATGAGGAACTTGAAAGACGAGAAAACCAAAATTTATCCCTCAACTACGAGGGGAGGTAAGGAACTACCATCTAGCTATGCACTTGATTCACCTTCTGTTTTGAGTAAACTTGCGACACCTAAACCTGCTTCTGCTATTAATTCTGATATGTCGAATGTTATTGATGATGCCACTCCTGCTTTGCATGATACTTATGATGAAACTACTTCTATGCTTGATACTACTGTGCCACTAAGTGAATTTCTTGATGAACAACTTGCTAGGGCTAGAGAGAATGAAATTATTGAAACTGATAATATTGATGAAAGTGATGATGAAGATTCTCCCCCTAGATATGAATTGCCTGTTGTGCCTGAGGGTTATGTTATGGATGAAGAAACTGCTAGAGACTTTCTTGCTTGCAATGATAGATATGATCTTAAGAAATTATTAGCTAAGTTGAAGGAAAAGTCTTTGAAAGCTAGAATGAAATATAACCCTGCTTTTGTTACTTCACCTATCTGTGTTACTGATAAGGATTATGATTTCTCTGTTGATCCTGAGATAATTACTTTGGTTGAATCTGATCCTTTTTATGGCTATGAATCTAAAACTGTTGTGGCTCATCTTACTAAATTGAATGATATAGCCACCCTATTCACTAATGATGAGAAAACTCGCTACTACTATATCCTTAAATTATTTCCACTCTCATTAAAGGGTGATGCTAAAACATGGTTTAATTCTCTTGATCCTAGTTGTGTGCGTAGTCCCCAGGATATGATTTATTACTTCTCTACTAAATATTTCCCCGCTCATAAGAAACAAGCTGCCTTAAGGGAAATATATAATTTTGTGCAAATTGAAGAAGAGAGTCTCCCACAAGCTTGGGGGAGGCTTCTCCAATTACTTAATGCTTTGCCTGATCATCCTCTCACGAAAAATGAAATACTTGATATCTTTTATAATGGACTAACTGATGCTTCCAGAGACCACCTGGATAGTTGTGATGGTTGTGTTTTCAGGGAAAGAACAGTTGATCAAGCTGAATTGTTATTGAATAATATGTTGACTAATGAAAATAATTGGACACTTCCTGAACCAACTCCTAAGCCAACTCCGAAGAAAAGGGGTATTCTGTTTCTCAGTCCTGAAGATATGCAAGAGGCAAATAAATCTATGAAAGAAAAGGGTATTAAAGCTGAAGATGTTAAGAATTTACCACCTATCGAAGAAATACATGGTCTTGATAACCCGACAAAGGTAGTAAAGGTAAATTCTCTCTATAGATTTGATGAAGGTGATATTCCTCGTTATAAGTCTACTAGCCAATGCTTAGATGAGTTTGATAATTTTATTGTTAAACAAGAAAACTTCAATGCTTATGTTGGTAGACAATTGAAATGTAATGCTTATATGATTGAACACTTGAGTGATTAAATGTCTAGAGTTAAAGGTGAACTTAAACTCATTAGTAAACATGCTTCTATGGTTACCACTCAAGTAGAACAAGTGCTTAAAGCTCAAAATGATTTGCTCAATGAATTAAATATAAGAAAAATGATAATGTTGTTAGAGTTATGACTAGAGGGGGTAAAATGACTCAGGAACCTTTGTATCCTGAGGGTCACCCTAAGAGAATTGAGCAAGATTCTCAGAGAACTAATGTTGATACACCTAGTCCTTCTAAAAGGAAGAAAAAGAAAAATGATAGGACTTTGCATGCTTCTAGTGAACCTGTTGTTGACACACCTGAGAATCCCAATGATATTTCTATCTCTGATGCTGAAACATAATCTGGTGATGAACATGAACCTAGTGATAATGTTAATGATAATGTTCATGTTGATGTTCAACCTAGAAATAACAATGATGTAGAAATTGAACCTGCTGTTGATCTTGATAACCCACAATCAAAGAATCAATGTTATGATAAGAGAGACTTTGTTCCTAGGAAGCACGGTAAAGAAAGAGAACCATGGGTTCAGAAACCCATGCCTTTTCCTCCTAAACCATCCAAGAAAAAGGATGATGAGGATTTTGAGCGCTTTGCTGAAATGATAAGACCTATCTTTTTGCGTATGCGTTTGACTGATATGCTTAAAATGAATCCTTATGCTAAGTATATGAAAGAAATTGTTACAAATAAAAGAAAGATACCGAAAGATGAAATCTCCACCATGTTTGCTAATTACACTTTTAAAGGTGGAATACCTAAGAAACTTAGAGATCCAGGAGTACCTACTATACCATGCTCCATTAAAAGAAACTATGTTAAAACTGCTTTATGTGATCTTGGAGCCGGTGTTAGTGTTATACCTCTCTCTTTATATCGTAGACTTGACTTAAATAAGTTGACACCTACTGAAATATCTTTGCAAATGGCCGATAAATCAACTACTATACCTGTTGGTATTTGTGAGGATGTGCCTCTTGTGGTTGCAAACGTTACTATTTTAACGGACTTTGTTATTCTTGATATTCCCGAGGACGATAGTATGTCGATTATCCTTGGTAGACCCTTTTTGAATACTACAGGGGCTGTTATTGATTGCAACAAAGGCAATGTCACTTTTCATGTTAATGGTAATGAGCATACGGTACACTTTCCGAGGAAACAACCTAAAGTCCACAGTATCAATTCTATTGGAAAAATGTCAACTATTCCTATTGGAGGTTTTGAATTTCCTCTTCCTACTGTCAAGAAGAAATATGATATTCTTATTGTTGGGGACGTGCATATCCCCGTTGAGGTAACCTAGTGCTATTCGAAAATTCTCCGGTTTCATGCGATTCAGAATGAGTTTGTTAACAAGACTTGATCAACCTTGTTAGTGGATTCCTTTTGATGAGCATGAGATGGATGAAGCTAGAAAGGACAACCTTCTGTACCCTCCTTTTACTTTCTGTTATTTAGAATAAATAAAGCAAAAATAGTATTTTTCTGTCTATTTTCTGAATTGTCCGTGCAATAAAAAATACGCGGAAAATAAAAGTTCTCCAAATGTCCCAAAATGAAGTATGATTTTTTCTAGAATATTTAAGAATATCTGGCACTGAGAACACATCAGGGGGAGCCAGCACCTGGCCACGAGGGTCCAGGGCGCGCCCCCTGCCTCATGGGCCCCTGGTGGCCCCCCTCCACTTATTCCAGCACCCACACACTCCTTCCTCCCAAAAAAATCACCAACCAGCTCAAGCACGAGTTATACATCATCTTGCTGCCATTTTCGATCTCCTTGCTCAAAGCTCCACTCATAAAACTGCTTTGGGGGATTGTTCTTCGGTATGTGACTCCTCCAATGGTCCAATTAGTTTTTGTTGTAGTGCTTTATTCATTGCAAATTTTTGCTGCCAAGGTGAACCTGTTCTTGAGCTTGCATGTCAAATTTATTTGGTCCCAAGTAGTTCTAATGCATGATATAGTCTCTAGGCGCTTGTGGGAGTAGTTGCTATCAATTTTGTTGAGTTTGATTCACTTTTATTTTGAGTTACTAAAAATCTCAGAAATTTTCAAAAAATGACGAAGAGATTATTGAGGGGCTCTTCGAGCCGAGGCTTGAAGGATAAGCAAAGTGAAGAGGATAAGAAGCCCAAATATAATCTCCCTCGCATAGCGGAGGTTCGGCCATGTGAATGGCCTTGTGATGATTTCTTGAGAGCAGCCGGGATTCATGATGATTTTTATCATTTGGCTGAGAATGCAGGACTCATCAACTTCCTCCACGACCAGCTCGATCAGTATCTCCTATTCACTAATATTTTTGTGCAAAATTTTCATTTCCATGCTAGGAGATCACCACCTTCGGTGGTTTTTTATTTATATGATGAGTATAAGGAGATGTCACTTTATGACTTTTGTGGGGTTTGCAAGTTGCCCTTCAAGGGCAGCATAGAGGAACCACATCTTAACGATGTGGAAGGGTTTATTGATATGATCGCTGTAGGGGAGACGAGGAAGGTTTTCGATGCAAGAATTACTAGCATACACTTTCCTGTTCTACGTTACTTTGCAATATTTGCTAGTAGATGCTTAATTGGTCGCGGGAACTCTGGAAACCTTAGTGCCCCTGATATTGTTATTTTGTGCCATGCTTTGTTTCGCGATAACACTTTTAGTTTAGGCGCTATTGTTGCCAAGCGGTTAAATCTGAATCGCGCGAAGGGTCCCATCTTTGGAGGTATCTTTGCTTCGCGGCTAGCTAAATATTTTGAGATACCTATTAGACACTATGAGAAAGAGGAAAAGTTGCTGCCTGCTATTTTTCTAGACTATAAGAGTATGGTAGCACATGATTTTTTTGTTAAGAATAAGAAATAGATGCTTAACTATAGACTGATATTTGATAAAAATTACTTTGAGACTATTACCTTGCCTACTCCTTCTTTGTTCAACTTATCTTCAGGCATGTACCTTGTCCTGCCGGAGGCCATTCATGCTTACCGGAGCCTAACACCAACTCCAGAGCCCGAGCCGGAGCCACCACTTGATCCTCACCGTCAGTCTATTTATCAGTGGGATCTGGAGGAGATCGCCCACCAGTGGCACCCCGAGCATCCTCCTCAGTACACCAGAGAGAGTAGCTTTGATCCTTGGGCATAGACCAACTTAGGCCAAAATCCTAAGCTTGGGGGAGTAATTATTTCTCATCGACATTACATTATTGTTCACACGCTGATGCCAGTTGTCGGTGCTCATACTTTTTCATTGTACTATCCATGCTAGTTTATTTTCTATTTTCTTGCTTTCTTCTTGTGTGCTTGAATAACCTTAAGAAAACCAAAAAAAAATTAGTTGTAGCTTTTAGTTAGTTTACTTTCCATGCCTGTAGTAGTAGTAATTAAAAGAAAACCCAAAAAGATTTCTTGTTCTTCTTTTGCTTGTTGGGAGCTTTCCCGTGTAAATAGTTTTATTTCTTTTCTTTCCTTTGGGGGTCAAGAGGAGAAGACCATAATGAAAATGTTGAAGTGGCTCTTATATGCATTATTGTGGATTTAACAAAGAGCCCATGCTACCTTGTCTTCTCCCTTGTATTGAATGCCTGCAGATTTCAGCTTAGTCCAATGCACGTGCACCACTATTATTATTCACACTGTTCGGTTGTGCAAGTGAAAGGCAATAATGACAATATATGATGGACTGATTGAGATGAGAGAAGCTGGTATGAACTCGACCTCTCTTGTTTTTGTAAATATGATTAGTTCGTCGTTCCTGATTCAGCCTATTATGAATGAAAGATGTTCGCAATGACAATTAGAGATTATAGTTTCTTATGCCATGCTTAATTAGCTAGGAGTTTATAATGGTTTACCTTGCGTGCCAACATGCTATTAAAATGGTTGTGATGTGGTATGATAGGGTGGTATCCTCCTTTGAATGATTCGAGTGGCTTGACTTGGCACATGTTCACGCATGTAGTTGAAACAGAATCAACATAGCCTCCACGATGTTTATGTTCATGGTGGATTATATCCTACTCATGCTTGTACTCAATGTTTATTAATTTTAAAGCATGTTCATGACTGTTGTCGCTCTCTAGTTGGTCACTTCCCAGTCTATTTCTAGCCTTCACTTGTACTAAGCGGGAATACTGCTTGTGCATCCACTTCCATAAACCCCAAAGTTATTCCATATGAGTCCACCATACCTTCCTGTATGCGGTATTTACCTGCCGTTCCAAGTAAATTTGTATGTGCCAAACTCTAAACCTTCAAATGAAATTCTGTTTTGTATGCTCGAATAGCTCATGTAATAACTAGGGATGTCTGTATCTTCCATGCTAGGAGGGTTATTCTCAAGAGGAGTGGACTCCGCTCCTCACTCACGAGAAAATGGCTGGTCACCGGGATGCCCAGTCCCATGCTCAAATCAAATAAAAATAATTGCAAACAAAACTCCCCCAGGACTGTTGTTAGTTGGAGGCACCCGTTGTTTCAGGCCAGCCATGGATTGATGCTTGTTGGTGGTGGGGGAGTATAGACTTTACCATTCTGTTTGGGAACCGCCTATAATGTTTGTAGCATGGAAGATATCGAGATCTCTCGGTTGTTATGTTGACAATGAAGGTATGCCGCTCAAAATATTATTCATCTCTGCTTCAAAACCGAGCTCTGGCACCTCTACAAATCCCTGCTTCCCTCTGCGAAGGGCCTATCTATTTACTTTTATGTTGAGTCATCACCCTCTTATTAAAAGGCACCAGTTGGAGAGCACCGCTGTCATTTGCATCCATTACTATTAATTTATATTGAGTATGACTATGACTGGATCTCTTTTACCATGAATTACAACGTTTAGTCAGTCCTTGATCTTCAGATGTGCTCTGCATTTATGTTTTGCGGCCTCAGAAAGGGCTAGCGAGATACCATCTTGTTATATCATATTATGATTGTTTTGAGAAAGTGTTGTCATCCGAGATTTATTATTATTGCTCGGTAGTTGATTATGCCATTGATATGACTAAATATGAGACCTAAGTGTTATTGTGAATATGGTTAGTTCATAATCTTTGCTGAAAACTTGAATGCTGGCTTTACATATTTACAACAACTTCCAGTTTGTCAACTGAATTGCTTGAGGACAAGCAAAGGTTTAAGCTTGGAGGAGTTGATATGTCTCCATCGTATCTACTTTTCCAAACACCGTTTCCCTTGTTTTGGACTCTAACTTGCATGATTTGAATGGAACTAACCCGGACTGACGATGTTTTCAGCAGAATTGCCATGGTGTTATTTTTGTGCAGAAATAGAAGTTCTCGGAATGACCTGAAACTTCACGGAGAATATTTTTGGAATATATAAAAAATACCGGCGAAAGAATCAAGGCTAGGGGGCCCACAGCCTGTCCACGAGGGTGGGGGCGTGCCTACCCCCCTGGGCACGCCCTCCTGCCTCGTGGGCCCCCTGGTGCTCCATCGACCTCAACTACAACTCTATATATTCACGTTCGGGGAGAAAAAAATCAGAGAGAAGGATTCATCGCGTTTTACGATACGGAGCCGCTGCCAAGCCCTAATCTCTCTCGGGAGGCTGATCTGAGTTCGCTTGGGGCTCGAGAGGGAATCCGTCGCCGTCGTCATCATCAACCTTCCTCCATTACCAATTTCATGATGCTCACCGCCGTGCGTGAGTAATTCCATCATAGGCTTGCTGGACGGTGATGGGTTGGATGATATTTATCATGTAATCGAGTTAGTTTTGTTAGGGTTTGATCCCTAGTATCCACTATGTTCTGAGATTGATGTTGCTATGACTTTGCTATGCTTAATGCTTGTCACTAGGGCCCGAGTGCCATGATTTCAGATCTGAACCTATTATGTTTTCATGAATATATGTGAGTTCTTGTCCTATCTTGAAAGTCTATAGTCACCTATTATGTGTTATGATCCGTTAATCCCGAAGTGACAATAATCGGGATACTTACCGATGATGACCGTAGTTTGAGGAGTTCATGTATTCACTATGTGTTAATGCTTTGGTCCCGTACTCTATTAAAAGGAGGCCTTAATATCCCTTAGTTTCCAATAGGACCCCGCTGCTACGGGAGGGTAGGACAAAAGATGTCATACAAGTTCTTTTCCATAAGCACGTATGACTATATTCGGAATACATGCCTACATTACATTGATGAACTGGTGCTAGTTCTGTGTCACCCTATGTTATAACTGTTGCATGAAGAATCGCATCCGACTTAATTATCCATCAATGATCCAAATGCTACGAGCTTTTCACATATTGCTCTTTGCTTAGTTACTTTTCCGTTGCCACTGTTACGCTTACTACAAAACTGCTACTATTACTTTTGCCACCGTCACCGTTACTTCCATACTATTTTGCTACTAAATACTTTGCTGCAGATATTAAGTTATCCAGGTGTGGTTGAATTGACAACTCAACTGCTAATACTTGAGAATATTCTTTGGTTCCCCTTGTGTCGAATCAATAAATTTGGGTTGAATACTTTACCCTCAAAAACTGTTGTGATCCCCTATACTTGTGGATTATCAGTGACAAATCCTGATCTCGATCTATGCCAACATAACAAACACCTATGGAGATACATGTAGAGTATCTTTATAATCACCCAGTTACGTTGTGATGTTTGATAGCACACAAGGCATTCCTACGGTATCCGGGAGTTGCATAATCTCATAGTCGAAGGAATATGTATTTGACATGAAGAAAGCAATAGCAATAAAACTGAAATATCATAATGCTAAGGTAACGAATGGGTTTACATCACATCATTCTCCTAATGATGTGATCCCGTTATAAAATGACAACTAATGTCCATGGTTAGGAAACCTTAACCATCTCTGATCAACGAGCTAGTCAAGTAGAGGCTCACTAGGGACACGGTGTTTGTTTATGTATTCACACATGTATTTAGGTTCCCGATCAATACAATTCTAGCTTGAATAATAAACCTTTATCATGAATGAGGAAATATAAAATAACAACTTTATTATTGCCTCTAGGGCATATTTCCTTCATTTGTATCAAGTTCTTATCCATTAGTTCTTTGTTTTTAGTTGTTCAGTGTTCCCCCATCTATAATTCTTCATTTGCCTCCATTTTTGTGCTCAAATTTTATATCTCATCCTCCACCAATTCTTGTGTATATTTATCATCCGGAGTTCGTTTTGGATATTGTTGTGCATTTTGGTGAGCCCACACCATGTCCTTTCCATCCATTCTTGTTAGATTTGATTCCCACTGTGTGTTCTGACCACAAAAGTCACATCTGTTCGTGTGTCGTTGCTGGAAAGTTTTAACTACATGTTCTTGTTGTTTGATCTCACCCTTTATATTTCTTATGAGTCCCACAAAGTGTGTGTCCAGATCCAAGTCACTTGTTGAAAGTTAAAAAAAAAGCAAAGAAAAAAAGAGACAAAAAAGGAAAGAAAGATTTGTCCAAAGGAAAGAAAGTGTGCGCTAGAATCAAAAGAAGATACAGATTTGGTATTGTTCTTCACTAATATCTTATCCCTGGTTGTGTTGTGAGCTGAAATGTGCCAAGTGTCCAAATTCTTTAATCTATGTTTTCTAGCAAATCCGATTCCTTGGTGTGAGTTGCATGTTCTACACTTATATCACATTGAGCAACTAAGCCATTAGAATCATTTATGGATGTTTAAATGGTTCAACAATACCTAGATTGCAGATTAGTGTATATTTACTACATATATAACGCACCTAAGATCCCCAAAACAACCCCGCATGTGCAACCCTTGACTTGTATTCGCTTGATTATCACTCTTTGTCTACCAACCACCGGCACCACGGTTGAGCATGATTTTTGCTCTCACTTGGAAGGTACATGAGCTTTTGTTGGTAAGTGATGATGAGTTCGAGTTGTTACACACATATCTTCTTGTAGAAAGGGCTTTGCACAACTAACCATGGCAGGTCGTGAGTATGTGGAACTTCCTTTCTATGGAAGTGCTGACCCAGAGGAGTTCCTTGAATGGGTAAAATTCATGGATTTGGAGTTTAATAAATTTCCAAAATCAAAACGAGTGCTTCGAGAAATAATGGAATTTGAAGAGTATGCTTGAAGTGGTGTAAGTACCACCGCAAAAGGAGATTTGTAAGAACATGGGTCGAGTTGAAGGAGATCATGAGGAAGGAGTTTGTACCAACACGATATGAAGAATATTTTTTTCATCACATGAAGAGCATTAAGCAAGGTTTCTGATATGTCCAAGCCTATTATGATGAGTTGAAAGTTGCAATGTATTATGCAAATGTTTTGGATACATCTGCAACACAAGGATATTTTTAAAAATGGTGTGAATCATGATGTCGCTGCTATAGATTGAAATATGATGGTAGCATGCAAGACCTTGTGACTTATGCCATAGTTGAAGAAAGAAGAATTCAGGAAGAACGTGCATGTCCATTCAACATGAGTATCCAGTCCCCTTCATGAATCAGTCGTGTGAAGAAGCTATGCTATGCAGAGAACAAGGTGGAGTATGGGTCATTCACTGCAAGTAAGCAAATTTTTGCTGAGAAAAAGGTGCTTGCATCATGAGAAAAGAGCATCACTATTTGTCAAAATTCTGTAGTGAAAAATGCACACCAAATCCCAAGGAAGCATGAGAGCCACATAGCTAAAATGTGTGAGAGTGATATTATAAAAAGTGATTTGTTTCATTCCAATAAAAGTGAGGAAGAGATCCCCACAATAAGGAGTTTGAAAGATACATCAAAGGAGATCAGAGTATTTTCTGATATAAAATGTGAGGATTCTGAAACTAACATAACCCTTTCTATTCCTTGCACTATTCCATGCAATATACAAGCTTGCTTTGACGAAGGGCAATCTGGTGCTAATTCACTTTCCCAATATATGGAGGACCAAGAAGAGAAGCAAACTAGAGTTGACGATTCACCATGTGCTCAGGAGGAGCAATGGCTTGATTGAGAAAAGGAAGATGGTATTGAAGTAAGATCACAACAAGAGCAAGGGGATGATTGTAAGTATAACCCAGCTGCAACAATGCCTTCTATGATTGCTAGGTCTACTATGCCCGAACCATTGGATAACATGAGTACCTCTAATTTGGATTATCTGAAATTAGTAAGACATGTAGAAATGGATGATGGAATATATCATGTTCATGATTTATATTGTGCATGCTTGCTAAACCTATTCAAATGAGTTGTCATATCACAAACATTTCTAAAAATCACACATTCAAACTCATTATAAAACCTA
This sequence comes from Aegilops longissima, assembly GCA_021605205.1. NCBI lineage: Eukaryota > Viridiplantae > Streptophyta > Magnoliopsida > Poales > Poaceae > Aegilops > Aegilops longissima. Next base: position 307,322,467 of record CM038681.1, on the reverse strand, counting down.
CATGTCGGTGTCAAAACCGGCGGATCTCGGGTAGGGGGTCCCGAACTGTGCGTCTAGGCGGATGGTAACAGGAGACAAGGGACACGATGTTTTTACCCAGGTTCGGGCCCTCTCGATGGAGGTAAAATCCTACTCCTGCTTGATTAATATTGATGATATGGGTAGTACAAGAGTAGATCTACCACGAGATCGGAGAGGCTAAACCCTAGAAGCTAGCCTATGGTATGATTGTTGTTCGTCCTACGGACTAAAACCCTCCGGTTTATATAGAGACCGGAGAGGGTTAGGGTTACACAGAGTCGGTTACAATGGGAGGAGATCTACATATCCATATCACCAAGCTTGCCTTCCACGCCAAGGAAAGTCCCATCCGAACACGGGACGAAGTCTTCAATCTTGTATCTTCATAGTCCAGGAGTCCGGCCAAAGGTTATAGTTCGGTTATCCCGGAGACCCCCTAATCCGGGACTCCCTCAGTAGCCCCCGAACCAGGCTTCAATGACGATGAGTCCGGCGCGCAGATTTGTCTTCGGCATTGCAAGGCAGGTTCTTCTTCAAATTCTGTGTACCTGTTGAATAGTGTCCGGCTTCTCGTGAATATTGTGCTCCTTGGCTTCCACGCCCAATAATGGCCGTCTTCCACGTGTCAAACGAATGCGAAAAGCTAGGGTGTTTTTACTTTTACCCTCCTAGCTACGTAAATAAGCTGCCTTATAAAAGAGACGAGGATTTAGATCCGAATCACACCATCTTCCCTTCGCTAGCATTCATCGGAGCGCATCCAACAGAGATCCATTCCACCATGGCCAGTCGACGCAGCTCATCCTCTCGCCCTCCCAGTCCTCAGCCTGGAGGTTGGGAGAGATGTTCCGTCCCGCACAGCGAGCTAGTGACGCTCCAAACCAAGGGATTCCTTCCCCCAGCCTTCATGGTCCCGGTTCGAGCCGGAATTGCCACCTATAATGGCGGAGAGCAAGCGGAGAGCGTCCCCAGTCCCTCCAAAGGAGAGCGGGTATGACTTGTCCCTTATATGATAAGAGGGCTTGGATTTCCAATTCATCCATTTCTCCGGGGGCTCCTGGAGTTCTACGGCCTCCAGCTGCACAACCTTACGCTGCCTCCATATTGCATATCGCGGGCTTCAGAGCCTTTGCGAGCTGTTCTTGGGCGCCGAGGCTCATTTCGCTGTGGAAGAAGCTGTTCGCCTTGTGCCCCCGTTCTTAGGAGGGGTTGATATATCAAGTGGGCGGAGCCGAACTATGGCGCATTGCCGGGACCGGATATCTATCCGGAACCCCAAGGAAGGCGTCCAAGACCGGCATTCAGAATGGTTTTATATAGAAGATGTCCCCGCCGGACCTGTCGGATCGGCCTCCCCGAGTTCAATAATGCTCCCTTGAAGAAGCGCCTAAGCTGGCGTCCACGGAGCCCTCAGAGGGAAAATGACAAGGACGTTCTTTACCTGATGAGCCGGATAAGGTTGTTAGCTCATTCCGGACTGACCATGATCGGGGTCATGGCCACATGCATTATGCGCGGGGTGCGGCCGCTTCAGTATAGAGGCCACCCCATGTGGGATTTCAACGGGGAGGATGATGCCACCCGCTGCGGTCGTAAGGGGCCGGGATCGATTGCTGCTCTGACGAAGGCCTTGTCCGCATTGTACAAGGGAAAAGAGGAGGAGTTCCTCCGCGTCAATCCACAGGGCGGATTTTCTATGTACAATCCTCCAAGCTGGGTAAGCGGACACTTCTTTTTGCCCATCCGTTCCATATTCCCATACTTAAGTACCTTATCTTGTGATTTCGACGCTGGAATTGCGCCGGGCCGTAAAGGATATAAACAACCCTCCTCCACAACCCGAGGTTCCGGAACGGTCCCTCGATCCGGCCTCCCAAGAGGATTCGCACATATCCGTGGAGCTGATCGATGGGGTACTTTACCAACTGAGCATCGACAATGCCTTGGTCGCCATTACGGCCGATTACCCCGGAATACTTCCCGCCTCACAGGTAACTGAGACCGAAGTCCCAATACTTTGAAAATGGTCCATCCGTGCTTATTTTTTATCACCGTATACCAATGGTGTTTTGCAGGGGAGCCCTTGAGGCGGAAGGCCGAGCTGCGGTGGCTAGCCAACAAGGGCAGCAAGGCCAAAGAGTTGAAAAGAAGTGCGGTCCGGATTGAGACGCCGCGCAACGGTATGGCGTGCCATCTTATTCCTGTGTTTTATTCTGGAAGGCATACTAACGCCGTGCTCTTTTCAAGAAAAGAGCGCCACGGACTATATCCGGAGAGGTTGCCAATCGAGCCTCCACCATCCGTGCTCCAAAGCCGTGTCCGAAGCGGAGGAAAACACGAGGCGCAGCGCCCGACGCCTCCTCCGACGAGGATGCCGACAGATTGTATGCCACCAATTCCGAGGTGGAGAGTGCCATGAATCACAAAGGCCGCGGACAGTTCTTCGTGGACGCATGTTTCTCCCAAGAGGCATTGGATGCCTTCAATTCGGAGATGCGCACCTCGTGGACGCTCAAAATGGTCTAGCCAGAGCCACGGAGCAGTATGTGAAAGACATACGGGTGAGAAAATTTGATGGTTATATATGCCAGTAGCCCCCGAGACTTGAAGCAGTTAAAATAACTGATTTAAGGATCATTTGTTATGCAGGACCTTACAAAAAAGAATACCCAACTGTCCCGGGAGCTGGAAGAGTGCAAAGCCCAACTTGAGGCTGCACTAGCCGCTGCAGGGGAGGCCAAGGAGACCCCCTCTGGTAATATACGCTTTGAAAGATAAGTATGTTGTGAAGTGCGGCGTGTGTGCAAATCTGACAATATCATTGCAGATGGGGCCGGAGTAGATCCGGACAAGCAACAACTCTTGCGCTGGTTAAAGGCCGGCGAGAGCGTGCTTACGAGGGTGAGGCAGGAGAAGAATAATCTCCAAGATGCCAACACCCAGCTGGGCGAGGAACTAAAGGATGTTCATGCCCACCGCCGGACTCCGTGAAGGAGAATCGACGGCTCGACGCTGCAAGTAAGTGCTTGAACGAACTTTAAAAAGAGTTGGCGAGGAAGTCGACTAATGAGTTATGTCTCAGTAGGTATGCTCACAGGTTGTCCTGCAGAGGAAATGCCCAGCCCCACGGGTGACCTACTTCGAAGTTTACAACCGCATCGAACGAAGTTCGGCAGTGATGAAAAGCGTCGCCTGAGCCTTGTGGCCATCTGTCTCCCTGCCCGGAGGCCTTGGAGAGCTTGCAGAGAGGCTTATGGGAGCGCGGCGGCACTTCCGATTATGGAAGCTATCGGCCTGCCGTCAAGGCGCCAGGGAGGCCTGGGCCATGGTGAAGACGCGGTACACGAAGGCTGACCCAAACCACATGGCCGAGGTTGGACCTGTGGGGCCTGATGGGAAGGAGATCCCTATGAGCTTAGTGTACGGCCAAGTAGAATTGGCCGCAAAGTATTCCCAACAGGACTGTAAACTAGACAACGAGCACCGCGCTTACAACTTGATGAGTTGCCGCGATGTATAATAGCATTGGTTTGCCTATGTTGGGCGCGGCCAGGACCGTGTTTGTTGCCAATATGGCTTTTATTTCTTCGAGTCCGGCCGTGGCGTCATCCGTCCACTCGAAGTGTTCGGTGCACCGGAGGAGGCGATAAAGGGGTAATGCCTTTTCTCCCAAACGGGAGATAAAGCGGCTTAGAGCTGCCACGCATCCAGTCAATTTTTGTGTTTGTTTGAGGTCGTTTGGGATATCCAATTGTGACAGAGCTCGGATCTTGGCTGGGTTTGCTTCAATTCCTCTACCGGATACAATGAAGCCCAAGAGCTTTCCGGCTGGTACGCCGAAAACGCATTTTTCCGGGTTAAGCTTGATGTCATATGTTCGGAGATTATCGAATGTGAGCCTCAAGTCGTCTTCTAGAGTTTCGACATGCTTGGTTTTGACGACCACATCATCTACGTATGCCTCCACTGTTTTGCCGATCTGGTTTGCCAGACATGTCTGAATCATGCGCTGATATGTTGCGCCGGTGTTTTTGAGCGCGAAGGGCATTGTGTTGAAGCAGAATGGGCCGTATGGGGTGATAAATGCCGTTGCGGCTTGGTCAGGCTCTGCCATCTTAATTTGATGGTAGCCGGAGTATGCGTCGAAGAAACACAATGAATCGTGTCTTGCGGTAGCGTCGATAATTTGATCGATGCGGGGGAGGGGGAAGGGATCCTTTGGGCAAGCCTTGTTGAGGTCCTTGAAATCGACGCATAGGCGCCAGGATTTGTCCTTCTTTGGTACCATCACCAGGTTTGCTAGCCAGTCCGGATGTTTTATATCTCGATGAATCCGGCCTCCAATGGTTTGGCTAGCTCCTCTCCCATGGCTTGTCTCTTAGGTTCGGAGAAACGCCAAGAGCCTATTTGATCGGCTTGAATCCTTTTAGGATGTTTAGGCTGTGCTCGGCCGGTGGCGTGGGATTCTGGCATGTCCGAAGGTGCCGTGCAAAAATGTCAAAATTTTCGCGAGGAATTCTCGTAATGCGGCATCTACATCAGGGTTTAATTGTGCCCGATGGAGGCCGTTTTGTAGGGTCCGTTGGGTGGACTTGGAATTTGACTATTTCGCCCATTGGTTTAAAGGAGGTGGACTTGGATCTTTTATCGAGTATCACATCATCCCTGTTCACCGTGGAGCCTTGCAGTCAGTTCCTCGGCCGCTAGGGCTTCGGATAGTGCCCGGAGGGCTAGTGCGGCTGTCTTATTTTCGGCATGAGTGCTATGTCGGGTCACTAGCAAGAGTGATGATTCCGTTGGGCCCGGGCATTTTGAGCTTCATGTACCCGTAATGGGGTATAGCTTGAAAAATTGTGAATTCCACTCGCCCTAATAGAGCGTGGTATCCGCTGCTGAACGGGGCCACTTGGAACGTGACCTCCTCGGACCTATAATTATCTGGCGTGCCGAACACCACATCCAGTTGATTTTTCCTGTGCAGCACGCTTCCCGACTGGGTATTATTCCTCTAAAGGTTGTGCTGCTTCGCTCAATGCGGCTCCAGTCTATTTCCATTTTTCAAAGGGTTTCCTCGTAAATGAGGTTCAATCCGCTGCCACCGTCCATGAGTACCTTGGTAAGGCGAAAGCCGTCCGGTATTGGACTGAGGACCAATGCTGTTGGTGCTCGGGCTGTTCGGAATTTAGGTTTATCACTGGCATTAAAGGTAATAGCCGTGTCACCCATGGATTTATTGTTGCTACTTGGTAGACTTCGCAAGGCTGGAGTGTTCGTTTTCAGAGATTATTTGATGCGAAAGTCTGGAAGACTATTAATACCGTCATGGTATCCACCGGCTGGTGCTCGTGGATGGTTAGAAGATCTTCACCACTTTTGGCCACTGCGGAGTATCCAACATGCTCTAAGGCTATGAGTTGGTGTGGTGCCCTCAGTACTATGAATTTTACAGGTCTGTTGAGCCATCCTCGATCTGGTTCCATGCCCCGTAGGGGTTTTTGTTTTTGGTGTTTAACCCGGTGATTGGCAATAATGCACCCTTTTATTTCGGACTGGTTTGTATTCGGGCGGATTGTCCCAAAATATTACTTTGGTTTTCCAGGCGCTTTCCATCGCACAGTACTTTCGTACTATGGACACCAAGTCAGCAAAGCGTGTAATTTCACGGTGACCTATGGTGTTGAGGATTCCATTGTCCATGCAATTATTGCAGAAGAATGAAATTGCGTCTTCCTCATGGGCAGTCCTTTATCCTGTTCATAACCGTGGAGCAATCCGCCCAAGAATGATGTAATCGCTTCCTCGGGCTCTTGCCTAATATTGATAGATCGCCTATGTTCGGGTGGGTGGGTGGAATTAGATCCAAACCTCACCCAATCTGAGGCTCAAGGGCCAAGGAGTTTCCGAACTCGGAAGCTTGGATTCTTGGATGTTGTCCATCGAATCTAGCCCGTTGCTCGACTCTAAGTTCATGTCTTGAGGACGCCCTCCCCTCCGCTGGGTATCCGCTTGAGGGATCAGGAATCCGGACATAGCTAGTCCTTAAGATAGATGAAGGGTCGCCGCATTGTTCCTCCACCACAACAACGTGATGGGTGACCTGGGGAGAGTTAATCTCTCTCAGATCGGGTTTAAGCCCAATCTGATCGTAGTCTGTAGCGAATCCCAGGGCGGCAATGCGATCTAGGAGCTCGTTTAAGGAAGAGAGCTCCGTCGGATCTAACTACTCGGCGAGTTCCGAGTTGACGTGAAGATTGCTTTCGATGACCCAAGAAGTCATCGTCGGCGCGGCGGTCGAACAGGCGGTCATAAGAAAACCACCTAGCCGGAGAGTTTGGCCGATAGCCAAAGCTCCTTTAGCAACAGTGCCGTCTTTAAAGACGGGATGAGGCATCCTTCCTGATGGCGACGACACACAGGAACTCTCAATGAAAGCACCAATGTCGATGTCAAAACCGGCGGATCTCGGGTAAGGGGTCCCGAACTGTGCGTCTAGGCGGATGGTAACAGCAGACAAGGGACACGATGTTTTTACCCAGGTTCGGGCCCTCTCGATGGAGGTAAAACCCTACTCCTGCTTGATTAATATTGATGATATGGGTAGTACAAGAGTAGATCTACCACGAGATCAGAGAGGCTAAACCCTATAAGCTAGCCTATGGTATGATTGTTGTTCGTCCTACGGACTAAAACCCTCCGGTTTATATGGACACCGGAGAGGGTTAGGGTTACACAGAGTCGGTTACAATGGGAGGAGATCTACATATCCGTATCGCCAAGCTTGCCTTCCACGCCAAGGAAAGTCCCAAACGGGACGAAGTCTTCAATCTTGTATCTTCATAGTCCAGGAGTCCGGCCGTGATGATAGTTCAGCTATCCGGACACCCCCTAATCCGGGACTCCCTCACTACACCTACTACTTTAAGTTTAATTTGATTGGAGATTATGGTGTTGGCGGGAAGTTTGTTATGAACAAAATATGCATTTCTTGCAATAGACTTCAGATTGAAAGATAATCATGTGGGAAACCATTTTGATGTGGATTTTTTTGTCATGTGATAAGAAATTCTATGTTTGCGATGAATGTGTGATATGTCTGCAACGTATCTATAGTTTTTGATTGTTCCATGCTATTATATTATCAATCTTGAATGTATTCTATGCATTATTATGCCACTACTGCAAGATGCTGCAAACGCGACACTACGATCAGAGACCCTTTGACGAAACTGTGTGCGATGCATTAATCACAAATGGTGATGTGAAAAACCATCAAAAAAGATGCAAAACGTTTGCGATGGCGGATACATCAAACACGGTTCAGATTTTAGTTGTGCGTGCAATGTTGGGCATATGATTGATCCATAAGAACTGTTTGCGATTAGAAAGAACAACAGAAACGGGCAGCCATATCATTGTGTGTGTGTGATATACGACATACAGTTCGCTCCGATGAACTGTTTGCTATTAGGGAAAGCAACAGAAACAGTCGGCCAGATCAAGGTGTGTGTGATATACGACATACGGTTCACTCGAATGAACTGTTTTCAATTAGGGAAGAGAAAAGAAACAGTTCAACTTAACAAGATGTGTGTGATACGCGGCAAACAGGTCTGTAATCGGAAAGGTGTGGGAAGACCGATAACAACACAGACGATTCCTATTGACAAGCCGTGTGTGTTGTGAGCAAACGATTGCTGGTATACAATTGTCAGTGATTGATGAAATCATCACCGATGGGTTCCATTGTTTAGTCCGTGTGAGATGTGATTTGCTCTGTCCGCACAACATCTACGCTCTATCTACAGAGCATCAACATATATACTTTAAAAGACAACATTGCAAAAACCAAATTAAGCATACAATTACACAGTGACTACACACATAACATTTCCACACACCAAAGTAAGCAATTACATGCATACTAAACTAGGAGAACGAGCATCTAATCATCTACTTCTTGTTGCGACGCCGTTTGCCATTGCTCTGCTTCCGGCCGGATCCCTGGCCATTTTGGGGAAGGAGGCACTTCCTCATGTCAATGATCCGCCTTCACATCTTGTAGCTCGTGTATGCCTCCTTGTCCACGTACACGATGTGAGCTTTGTCGAGTTTCTCCATCCAGGCCGAGTGCCAGGCACGCTTGTCCTTGTTGCAGGAATCCTTCATGTCTCTGTACTAGGGATCGATGATGACCTCGGCGAGGTGAACCAGCGAGTCCTTCTCATGCTCGTTGCTGCCCCAGATCTTGTATTGGCCCTGGATGTCTACAAGATTCTAGCAGGCGATGCCTGAATTCTTGAGCACCTTTACATCGTTGGTTATGTCCACCGTAGCAAACATGTAGTGGGGGTTGTTGACAAACCTTCAAAACGCTCGCAAGGCCTTGTGGCCAGGCAGTAGTGGTAGATGAGGACGTGATCGCACACACACATCTGGGCGATGGCGACCTTGGGACGAGACCCGGCACGAGCGCGGGTGTACTCGAGGTCGAACCCGACAACCTTGTACTTCTCCTCAGCAAGCAACAGCTCCATGATGTGGATGCAGTGCTCCAGCCAGACCGGGTTGTTGGTGTACACCACCAAGAGCTCCGTGAACCTTCTGTGGGTGTCCACCACGGCATGCATGGTGAACTGCTGCTCGTCGTCGGCAGCCGCTCAGAGCGCCATTGGAACCGCGCAGGATACCCTCTAAGAATTTGTCATGGTGGTTGTGCTTCTTGCAATGGTGGGGCGCAATCGAAAGGTTGAAGAGACACAAGGGTTAAATAGCCGCTTGTCGGGGAACAAAAACCGGGCGGCATGTTTTCCCCTGACTTGTGCATGGATAAAAAGACTAACAACAAGATTACATCGCCAAGATCAGATGAAAGCACGAGGGATCAATTCTTTGAAGAACCAACATGCAGATCAAGAAGACCAAGACTAGCCAGAGAGACAAGATACTGCTATGAGAAGAAGCTACCTTGCCGGGCAGGCGAGCCTGACAAGGTTAGCGTTACCTCGGAAGCGAGCTTCCAAGATCGCCCTGGTAGGCCTGCCGGGGCTCACGGAGGCAAACTACTCCACCACACCACCTCATGACGACGCACGTCGTCGATCAGTGCGGTGTCAAGCTCCTAAGTGACTAAGTGGCTGCCCCCTGCCACATGGCAGCCACTTCCTATAGAAAATACCTCCAGGCGACACCCGTCCTGAGACGTGTCAAGCAAGCAGGCGCGAAGCTGGCAAAACAGCCCAGCAGGGCCTGCCGGGCGAGCTGTGATGTGACACTGAGCGGCACACTTAATGCGTTCTGTCAGCCTGCAGAGTTAGGTATGATAGCACTATTCTCTATCTAATCAATATGTAAAGACCGATTTGCCACTGTGCTGACCGCTTTATCTATAAAAGGATGCCCATGGCAACCGTAGAAAGGATTCAGACCCCTCACACTCATACGCGCAGAGACCCTCTCACCCCGAGGCAACCCTGTCGGGCAAGAACGCTGCGCTTTTCCAGCATCAATCCACCAGAGCAGGAGTAGGGTTTTATGCCTCGCGGCGGCCCGAACCTGGGTAAAACTGCGCGTGTGATCTCCATCGTGCTGTGTTACGCTTCTCCGTTCTTTTTGCAACGTGCCCATCCCCCCGCCAAACCAAAAGGGGCTCATGGCCCCATAGGTGGCCGGGGTTTCCCACGACAACGTTGTAATAAATGGGAGCCGGCCGGCCTATAATCGTCACGCATTGTCACCGCTTTCAGAGCGGAGGATTCCAGTGCATGCTTGAAAGCATAGCACCCGCACGTGTTTTGTTTGACCACGCTTGGGCTCGAAGGGGCACCAAATGTATCGTCGGTGAGCCTGTTCCCGCGCTACTGCGCAAGCTTCCCGCTCGACTAGTTTGGCCACACGTCGGCTAGAAGAGGGACAAATCATGGGCGTTTATTGGCAAAAATCTTTGTAAAATCGAAGTGTGTGGAATGACTTAGGTCATAAGTTTACCCGTGGGTGATGAGGTCAAAGTTACACAGAAGGTTGATGATGGACACTCGAGTGCGATAATTAATTCAGCGCTCTACAGGGCACACGGTTGAAGAAACCAAATGTGTGCAATAATGTTGAAGATTGCAGTCGAGTTAGCTATACAGATCATTTGACAAGGTAAACAAATTCGAGAATGGTTAATAAAATCTAACTCCATTGCATATTAAGGTCAACATATTGCTACCAATATACGAGTCTCATACGATGCCATTTCAATGATTGTACCACAAAAGCTCGAAATATTACAAGGTTCAAATTCCAGAATTATATGGCTCAAATTCGAAGATTACAAGGTTCAAACTGATATTAGAAATGAAATTCAGCTCATCAGTTGCAAATGCTCGCGCTGATTCGCTGAACATGGATACCAGAGAGGTTCAAACTAATATTACCACTTGTAAGTCTGGTTTCGAAAGCTCATAATTTTTGCAAAGGGGTCAGCCCTGAGAAGTCATGTATGGGGTTGACATGATGACTTCCGATTACTCTGTCATCTGAAGTTCCAAAATGAAATTCAGCACTTTCGGACCCTATTCCATTCTACCGCAGCCGCCGGTGCTGATCAACAAACATTCATTTTTGTGAAATAAATGTAGGGCAAACCTCATTACCTTCAGCGCCCTTGCTCTGACAACAAAGAACCTGGCGAATATAATCTCAGGTAAGGTCCCTCGGTAGGAGTTCAAAGTAATTTCTGTGAGATGCAGATCTAGGTATTTGATGTGATTTTTATATTGTATCACATTATTCACCACCGGGCCTAATCTTATCTCCAAAAGAAGAAAACGTGTTAGTGCCTACATGCAGTTTTGAACACTACTACAGGAATATTTGGTTTGCATGATTTGTGAAATGCACTAACACGCCATCTTCGATCCAACATGATTAACATGGGCATTTGATTACAATCTAGAAAAATGTAGCCTTCTTCACAAGAGGTTGGAGTGGATGAAAAGTTCCCTAAGAAAACTAGTACAGATGAATCCAAAGGATAAATTCTTATGGATTTTAACCATATGCATCAAGCAACCAATATAGGGGGGGCATGTATGTACTGAAATCCTCCAAAAAATCTGTCAGAAATCATAGTACATTGTCATTGTAAACTTGGAAAAAGGTGTCACAAATTGAACCCCCTTATGGTTAACATTTAATAGGAAAGGAACATCACCTTGATATATAGCTTGTCCAGGCACAGAAAGCATCTAAGGAAACTAACAACTTGCTCCAGGTTTGGGCCGATAGGTTATAGTGCTAAGACCTTCATTGTGCGCAGTTTCGGGGTCAAGCTTGTCGGAATCATTTTCTGGATGACAGACGAACATACATCTTCAAAATTAGAAATAATGTTAATTTCTAGAAGGACAGGTAGAAGGCGGTTGTTGTACCTGAACGGGTGTGGATCCAATAACAAGTTCAGAGTATTTGCCAGACGAGTAGCCCACCATTGTCAATTTTGGCGCAGAAATGGCATTGATTCTTGTTGGACCTTCTTGATCAACTACAAGTAATCTCTCAAGTGAAGGTGTGTCCTCAATGACCATACCATGGTACACATCTTGTGATGTCTTCTTGCCATACCGGCAACACACATAAATAGTCCGAAGAGTCATGGAGGTGATGTGGAAGCTACTCAACCCATTGATCGCCTGAAGACGAAGGTTCTCGAGTGCAGTACAGCCACAGAGCAGGCGCTCCATGCGACTATTTGGGAGGCAGGCGACGATGAGCTCGAGGTGCTTCAGTCATGGTAGAATAAGAGTGGGCGCGTCATTAAGGGGGGATGGCAGTTCCTGAACTTGGTGACGCGCAGCGTGGGCGCGAGGCCGAGCGCGGATGTTGGTAGTGAGCGCATATGCCCATCATCAAAAGTGAGATCCTCAAGCTGATCTAGAGCGGGGGATTGAAACCATTCATCAAGCTTGGCTCGGTCCTTGCCGTTGGAATGGAACTTGCCCATGATAAGGCCTCTGTTTGGGCCAGGGTGACTACCGAGGATCTTGGAGAATGCATCCAAGCTTTTGCGATAGCCATTGTAGAGCTCGTGGGTGTCAATGAAGTCGAGAGGGGTGGAGTTCCATAGGGGGCGCCGCCGCCAGGAAGACGGTTGTCCGTGTCCCATATTTGATTGGGAGGAGGGAGATGATGACTGTCAATATATTATTGGGGAGGCTGCTGATGAAGTCTAGGCCTGCTGGAGTCGCTTGCGGTTCTTGCTCGACCTGCCTCCACTTGTTGGAAGCCCCGTTCTCCACCTCCGGAGTCTCCTTGTCAGTGGCGCTTTCTGATAGGAGTGGGAGTACATGGAATATTTAGTTAAAATAGGGCAATAGAAAAGTGTATTGGTAACTAGAAGTTAGTAGGTAGGAATAGAGTAAGAAAATGGAATAACAATTTGTTGCTTAAATACTACACAATTCATTTGATATTGCTGGGTAGGTCAACATGCAGATACTTGAAAAGAACACTTACTTTGAACAAAGTTTGATGGATGATATCATCGGGAAGTTAGCATATATCTCATGACCAGCTCTTTTATGTGCAAGGTAAGTTTAGTGCCGCTTTAGTACATAAAACTTAGAAATTTATTTCCAAAAGGCCAGTGCCAAAATAGGAGTCACCACGCTCATCAAGTCTTACAAAGAGCAACGATCAGAATCCATGGTTTGTGTTCAGATGACATCCCTGCAGTCTTGATTTATGTAAAGGGAAAGATTGTGTACTACAGATTCTGTTGCATAGAAAGGGACGCGCTGCAGAAAATGGTAGGATTGTCAAAGAAAATATGGTAACATGCAAATATGGGCCCAAATTGAAAGAACTTTATAGCAATTGAAATCAAAGGACAAAAAACTATAATTAAACTAATAGGGTAAACATGATGTCATGGAAATATGAGAGTAACCGAAAGAACAATACATCATTAATTTGCGTAATATAGAAAGAAGAGGGAAAAATCCCCTTTGACATATATGGTTCATGTGGCACCTTTTATCCAAATGTAGCAATATTTAGTATATGTTCAGGAAAGTAGGCCATGCCAACCGATTTAGTGTGAGATTGAACATACCGCGTGCATCCTCAAGTCATCTGGTACGGTGAGATGGAACTCCATGGATGTCTGGTGTAGGCCGCAAAGTCCTGATGTGTCTACGCACTGTACACTCTATGAATGAAATAAAACCCTCAAATCAGCTTGAATAAAAATGAATTCACGGCAATTTCAGACGGGTGCTTAAAGGAGGTAGATGAACTGGGAGAAGAGAAGAGATAATATCTCATTAAATTAGTTACCTTGTTGTACATGAGAAAAACCCTCAATATGGCGGATTCCCCAACCGGGTGGAGCTAGGTCGATCGCGAGCAGCGTCGAGAAAGTCGATGGCGATAGGCGGGGGCAAGCGGAAGTGGCGAAATGCGATGGGGTTTGCCGGCAGCCTGGCGGCGGCAGCAGGCGTCAAGCTAAGTGGTTGCCGCCGCGATAGGCGGTGCCATGCATAGACGCGGAGGAGCTTGTGCAGGTGTGAATGGGGAACGGAGGGGGTGGCGGGCGGGGTGAGGGTTTTTGTGACATACTACCTCCATCCCCAACCTGGACGTACTACCCCCGTCCTGGTTTTTTGGTCCTCATTGTAATTTGTACCAAATTTTGACTAAATATTTAACTAAAATATGTTTATTCATGTCACCAGAAATTATATCATTGAACACTATGTTCAAATATGCATCCAATGATATAATTTTTGCTGACCTGCACTAAAATTTTGTCAGTTAAATCTTTGGTCAAAATTTAACACAAATTACAAAGGGGACCAATAAACCAGGACGAAGGTAGATTCCATCAACCGAACTGATTGCATCCATATCCCACATTTAGACATAAGTAAACATAGATTAAGCATACTCCGACATAGATAATAAGTGTACACAAGCATAGTTCAACCATAAGTACATAGTTCAATCGTCATTAAGCATAGTAAAGCGTACATAGTTTGATCCTACATCTCATCTCATTTGGAGGCACGATCCCGAAGCTTCTCCAGGTACTCGGCGTACGCGGCGTGCGCCACCCTGCGATAATACTTCTGCTTGAAGGAGCCAACGGCTCATCCTCTTGCATGCGCCAGAACAATTTCATACGCGTCATGAAGCTTATGGTTGCAAAATGGGCATCAATAGACGTCGTCCCATTTCCTAATACGCCTGTTATGCATTCCTTCATAAAGCTCCCTCAGGATTTGTCTCTTGTACCTCCTTTGTCCATCTTCATCCTCACTGTCCACATCGTCAAACAACACTTATACAAATAGTACAAAATGTGGCGTCAAATTAATGTTTATAATCTAATCTCTAGCGAACATTTGACAGTTGCCAAAATTTGACATGAAATCAATGTTTACATGCCATGAAGTAGGATTAGGAATTTATGGCTATTACACACACACACACACACACACACACACACACACACACACACACACACACACACATCTGGGCTATTCTGTTATGCATAACAGAATATTATTCCATTACCCTACTTGAACTGATGGTTTCAGGCGGTTGTACTGATGATTTTCATCTCGTCGAACTGATCGTCTTTTCATCGGAATGGGGCGTGTAATATATCGTTGGAAAGCTCTTAACATCTACATTACAAATATATAGGCATTTTTTGCAAAATCATCACGGTTTAAGAGCAGTTTTGAAAAAAAAACCATTTTTTTCAAAACCGAAAATGCGAATCGTATTTTGTACACAATTTTCAAATGGTTTGTCGGAATTGAGCAAATAAGATGGTGTTGGAAAGCTGGTAAAAATCCGCATCTTCCATATATCTACTGTTTTTTCAAATTTATATCATTTAAAAGTAATTTGAAAAATGGTGAAATTCTGGGCGAAATGTATTTTGCATTTTTTTTGCAAACGGTTTGTCGGATTGATGCAAATTATACGGCGTTGGAAAGCTATGGAAAATGCGCAATTTTTTGTATAGAAATGTTTTTCTAATTCCTTATGGTTTAAAAACGAATACGAATACGGTCAAATTTGATTTTGATTGCGGGTTTTTTAAAAAGTTTGTCGAAATGGGGCAAATAATATACCGTTGGATAGCTATCGAAAATGCGAAACTTAGTCATGTTGAACGTTTTCTCTACTTCGCAACCGTTTAAGAGTAATTTTGAATACGGTAAGATCCATCGTGCTATTTTTCTCTCCGGAAAAACAGAGTACTCATACTGATCTGTGTGTGTGTTCGTACTGAGCTATTTTTCATAGATTAATTTTGAATTCTTCTGAAAACGGAGGACTCAAACTGATCTCCATTTTGGGTTTGTACTGAGCGGATTTTCATAGACTGGACTTTACTCTATTTTTTCCTGTATGATTTTTCTCGTAACTTTTCAACGATCTACGGTATCATCGTACCTAAACTTGCATGATTTATATAGTTGAATGACATTTTTTTTCAAAAATAAAATATTGTTTGCAACGATGTGTTGGAACTCTCTCATTCTATGACTTGAACTTTTACCATTTGAATTTCCATGAGGTTTATTTTTGTTTGAGCTTTATCACGTCCCGAAAACTGAGTGTTTGAACTGAGCGTTGTGTTTGTTTTTAATGATATATTTTCACAGTCCAAACTTTACTCTACCTTTTTGTTAATGATTTGCTTACAACTTTTGTTTTCTGTGAACTTGTGGTATGCCTAAGTTTGAACGGATGTAAATACTTTTTGTATATAAGCTCAATTATTTTTTAGACATATGAATGATCATCCCCTATTTCTCAACTGCAAACTTTTGTTTTCTCTGAACTTGTCATATCCTCGAGTTTGAAGGATGTAAATACTTTTTGCCAGACTGCTCCAGATTTCAGTATGGTACAACCTTGATGAGCCGATGTACAAGAACATATAAACAATGTATACTTCAGTGCATAGCGCACCATTAAATTGCTCCACAACCATTTAAAAATGGATAAAAACCTGCCAAAGATGCATAGTGCACTATTGAGGTATTAACCATTCATACTTCCTAGATCCATTATGGTGTATCTACAGACCAAAGGTACGTGCACAGCAAGAATGTGAAAACAAAATATGAATCCCTCTCATGCTTTACTACTTGCTATTCTCACATTTATCTCATTTTTTACATTACTTCTTCCTCTTCTACTAGTACCTCTTCCCGTGCTTCTCTCCTTTTTTCATCCCTGATGATGATTGGGCTTCTTGATTCTGCACCCAGCAAGCCCAAGATCTCCGTAAATGAAAGAGAAACCAACAAACACTGCACAAAAAGATGGTGTTAATAGGGTTGCAAGAATGCTAAAAAGTACAATATAATTATTTAGTGTAATTTCACTATTACATTTTTAGTGAAATGTGATTCAGGATCCATGCAAAGTAAAGTAGCATCTGTTTTTGAACTGGATGGTTAAAGGTTTAGACAGAAGTGAAGTTTCAGCAATGCCCTTGCGACAAAGAAAACTAAAATGTATCATTTTGCCTCAGGACTCTGCACATATAAAGCATAATGCACTGAAAAGAACACACAAGTTGAACTGAAAATCAAAACAAAATTTGGGGTAGCATGGCTGTGAGGAAGGAGGCCGAGGGCACCAGGGCGCACAGTGGGCGAAGGACGCACAAGGAAGATGAGTTACCTCGTCGCTAGGCTGTGAGGCGACCTCCATCATGGTGGTCCTAGGGTTGGAGTGCATCGGCAACGAGTGGTGGGGCTGCGACAGGGGGCAGGTTGGAGCGTGCACGCATGGCGATGTCGTCCTTGTTGTCATGGAGAAGTAGGACTGCTGGAGACATCACAAAGCAGCACAACAATTTTACATGTTTTCTAAAGTTGAGTAACACATGTTTGAGATTATCAACAGTACACATATCGTATGTTTCAGCTATCAGTTCAAGAGTCAAAAACTTTTCGAACTCATGTTTTTCTGTCATTGAACTAATGTAATTTTTTGTATTTTCAATTGTTGTAATATATGTAGTTGAACTTACAGATTTCCATTTTGTAGTTTTTGCTCTTATAAAGATCCTGTGTGTTTGTTTACGTAGTGAAAATGGAATACATACTGAACTTAACAATACGGAAACAACAATACTTCATACTCATTTTTCTCTTTGTTGCCATATGGTTAGAGCTTACAGCCACATGAGCAAAATCTTTTATTGTATTTTGTAATAATCTGACATATAGTAGAAAACCAAACCTGGTTTTAACACATACAATTGAACTTTTTTCTATACGTCTTTTTTGAACTGATGACATATATACATGGTGAACTATAGAGCATCAATTTTGGTAGTAAACACAATTCATATTTTCAGAATCAGGAGATGGATCGAACTGGTTGTTCTAGGTACGGTGAACTGATTTTGCAGATAAAATTCAGTTTCTAGGTACGGCGGACTGCTGCTCGCGACTAACTCGACCATCTCGATGCCATGGGGTTGAACTGAGGATGGCTATGGGAGTAGGAAGCATCGAGCGCAGCGGGTGGTGGCGCATACCTAGGTGACGCAGGAAGGAGACGCGCATGCGAACAAAGGCTGGCTGCTTTGGCCCCGGCGGTTGGAGGCCGTCTTCAGCCATGGCAAGCACCGGGGCCTTCCTCGGTCGCGGAGCAACTTGTGCCTCCAGACTTTCCCACAAATTGTCCAGAGCACGAGGTTTAGCAACACGATAAGTAGTAGTAGTAGTAGTAGTAGTAGTAGTAGTAGTAGTAGTAGTAGTAGTAGTAGTAGTAGTAGTAGTAGTAGTAGTAGTAGTAGTAGTAGTAGTAGTAGTAGTAGTAGTAGTAGTAGTAGTAGTAGTAGTGGTAGTGGTAGTAGGAGTAGTAGTGGTAGTGGTAGTAGGAGTAGTAGTAGGAGTTAGGAGGAGAGCAAGAAGAAGAAGAAGAAGAAGAAGCAAAGAAGCAAAAGAAAGCAGCGAAGCAGCGATGTAGCAAGATAGCGATAGTAGTAGTAGTAGTAGTAGTAGTAATCTAGGTGGCAAGGTAGCAGCAACAAAAGAGTAGGAAACTATTCCTAATTTGCTCCACAACAGCTTCAGTTCACATTTGCTACAACTTTCAGTTGGAAAAGAAAGACAAAACGGATTGAAAATCCCCCAGTTGGGGTAGTGAACCTTTTTACTGAACAACTACAATTCGACCATATAGTAAACTGATGTATAATTAGAAAACAGTCTAATTTTTTTGCACAAACACCATACTGTTTATATGTTTTCCAAGAACTTGAGATAGCTCACGTACTGAACTGAGAACACCTACTTTGTGTTTCAGGAAATAAAATAGGCATCCTCTGCTTTTTGTGATAAAACTAGTGTGGACTTGGGAGGAGAGGCATTGTGGACGGACAATTAACCTCTCTTTTTTTCTTGCTCCTGAATGCATGCAGCTGGGAACTCGGGGCGACAGAGGTGGTCGCCGCGCGGCGGGGAGGATTGGTGCACAGCGGCTCCCTTGGTTTAGACTTTTTTTTAGAAATGTAACAACCTTGTGTTTCAATAGTAATGCACAGCGGCTCCCTTATCGACTGTTCAGACTATCACTTAGCAATTAACAAACGAGGAGTTGCATGCCCAGCAATTCAAAACTAAGATCACCAATTTTTTGACCCTAGCCCAAGTCTGATTGCACAGAAAATCTCATCTAAGCATGGATGGGATGAAGGGAGCACAAGGTGCAGTACGATACAGAACAAATGTGTCTCTCAGACAAATTACCAGATCTGATTTTGTGCAAAGAAGTCATACCATTGAGCAGTCTTGCCGGATGAGCTACCAGAGAGATCAAGTTGAGCGACTATGGTACCTGGCTGCTGCAAGTTCGACTTGGTGAAGATGGTGCAGTAGCAAGTTCGATTTGGTGCGACAACTTTGCTGCTCGACTTGGTGAAGAATGTACATCTGTAATGTCCAAAACAACAAATTAACCAAAAGAAAACTAGTTTATGAAGGAAACAGTTCTTGAACTTTGGTTTGAGCTTTATTTGTTGAGATTTTTGAACTCCTGCAGCAGTTATACCTGAACTTGCGCGACACACTTTTTATTCAGTTGAGAGCGTCTGATATTTTTGCAGAACATGCTTCATGAAAATAGGAAGGGGGGAGGCCAGACCTCGTTGTTGCATCATTGAACAGCCTCGGATGCGACAGTGAATGGACTGTGGTGTGGTGCCTAAGTTTATCTAGTAACTCGTCATTAGTCTGCAAGAAGCTCACAAGTTATACTATTTTATAGATGACCTTTCTTTGAACTCCCATGGTAGTAATACATGGACTTTTCTGACGACATGAATGTAGGGTAGTAATACATGTAGTAAATAGATTTGTGATTTACCTAGCAACTGTTGAATCTATCATTTAATTCATGGTGAAAGGAGAAGCTTCCATGCTAATTCGGTCAGCTAGGCCACAGGGTATTAGACTCATGCATTTTTATAGTATTGGGTGGAGCTAAATAAACACATAAATAAACTGTTAATCTTCTTGCTGATCATTTGCAAGATAATTATCTCACAGAGGAAATGTCATTTACCTGTAGTGTGAAACTGCTTCCTGTATTGCTGGGCAGTGTAACCTCAGTCACAATTAGCACACGCTTGATGGTTGCACGGTAGGCAATGACAAGCTACGGAAATCATGCGAAATCAATCAGAGAGGGAGATGTATCAGACAACAACATCCATGGAAGCGCACGGGGGTGACATGCACTCACCTCCTTGAGTGACCGGCGGTCGAGCAAGCAGTTGTACTATCGAACATGATGTCCTCAACCCTGCGGCTCCCCCTGCAGGCTCCCCCTGCAGGCTCCATTGTTTGCTGCTGAAGCCCAAGCCATGGCGTTGGAGCATGGCGCGTCCAAGACGTCGAAATTGAACGGCCTGAGGTGGCGGTGATGAACTTCCTGTATGTGCGGCATCGTTGCCCCATCGGGAAGGAGGCAGAGTGGTGGCGGGGAAGCATCACCGGCTGCCAGAGGGCGGCGCACGAGATCTCCCAGCAGGATGAAGGAGGAGTACGGGGATGGCGTGGATCTGCACGATGGAGGTAGGTGGCCGGCGTAGGGGAAGGAGGAGGGTGGCGCGTGGTGGAGGGAGGCGGCCGGCGCCGGGGAAGGAGGAGCGGCGCATAGTGGAGGGAGGCGGCCGGTGCCGGGGAAGGAGGAGGGCGGCGTGTGGTGGAGGGCGGTGGCGCGTGGTGGAGGAAGGCGGCCGGGGTCGGGTAAGGCGGAGGCGCTCTGGAGGAGGGGGTAGGGCCGGCGGCGCGCAGGGTGGCGGTGGGGTCCGGGCGGCGGCGTGCTGGGTGGAGTTGGGATCAGGGCGGCGCGCTGGGCGGAGGTGGGTTCGGGCGGCAGCAGGAGGAAGAAAAATGACGCTCCTCTATATAGCGCGTGAGAGTAACAGAATATTATTCTGTTACGGGTATATAGCGCGTGAGGGCGGCATGTGAGGC
Source organism: Aegilops longissima (assembly GCA_021605205.1). NCBI lineage: Eukaryota > Viridiplantae > Streptophyta > Magnoliopsida > Poales > Poaceae > Aegilops > Aegilops longissima. Next base: position 307,301,939 of record CM038681.1, on the reverse strand, counting down.
GAGCCTATATATATATATATATATTTATTTATTTATTTGTATTTATATATATATATATACAGATTATGGTTCGATTTTTAAGCACAATCTTCTATGTGCAGACCAATCTTGAAGAAAATAATGGCACAAACATATATGTAGGTCATTCAAAATCAATTGTCAAGTCCTGGCTAGGAATTATTAGCATGAACACTAACCCTAGTCGGATTACTAGAAGAAATCATTTGCATAGATGAAACAACTAATCACTTATCACTTGTACCATTCAAACAATCGATACACTACACGGATATAAAGAAATTTACTCAGATTTCGTGGATTGGGAGAACATACCACATGATTTCTATTCCAAAAAGAGGGAGGCAGGAGTAACCAGAGAAACCCTAGGATCTATTTGACACATAAATGGGTATAGATGACTAACCGGTTGTCCGTCATCACCGGAGTCGTCACCAGAGTGGTCGTCGGAGTGGTCGCCGGGGTCGTCGCCCGAGTCGTCACCGGAGTCGGTGTGGACCTCCGCCTCTGACTGTGGAAGCACGGCGTTGTCGATGATGTCAGGGTGCAGCGATACCTCGCTGGCGATGACGGCAACCTCTATCTCCATCTCCATGCTATGCTCCCGGTGTCGCCACTCCCTCCGATGGGGCGCTTCAACGGCATGCTCACACACTGACGGCTTTGAGACTGAGAGCGGCGTCGAGGATATAAGCGGAGAGAGAGGATTGTGTGTGTGGCGAGGATGGGGGGTGCAGCCACTCGGGCTCCCCATTAATATGGAGTAGTGGGAGAGAGGCGGGCGGCGGTCAAACCGCTGGCTCACCTCCAGGGGATCCCATGCACCGGACTGCTGGCATACCTACCGTCGTTTCACACAGCTACTCGCACGCCTTCCGATGACACTGTGCAGCGAGCATGCCTCCCGTCAATTCACACACCAGCACGCACGCCTCCCGGTCTTCCTGCACGTCTGACTGCTCACATGCGTCCCATCAACTCACGCCTGCTCGCATGGCACACGGCTCGCGTGGCGATATGTATATTGTTTTTTATTTGGATTATTAATGCTGCCGCTTTATTGCTTAACCGAAGCATGGAACATATCCATTGTTGGTCTAACGCTCACGGTTCGAATAAATAATCCATTTGCGATATTGGTTCCCAATTATTAATAATCTCCCGTTTGTAAGAAGGTAAAGATTACATCAAAATTGGTCTCAAATTTGACAAAAAAGTACAATGCCACTTTGTATTTGGTGTCCATATGACAACATGATAAGTTTCATGAATTTCAAATAAGTTTTGGATGTACTAGAATTTAAAAATCAAGATTCTCAATGTTTGAAATTTCTTGCACGGGGAGTAAACATGCACCCAGTGAGACACATGCGTTTTTGCAATCCATTTAGGTGCACTGTCATGTGTGCATGTAGCTCAAATTTGATATTTGCACATTATAGCCCTAGAAAATCAACCAATGTACTAAAACATCTTAATGATCTCTGTTTTTTTAAATTAAAACGTCCCTCCTTTGGTAACATATGTCCACCGCAGGATAATTTAACATGCATCGTAGTTGCGGTGGATTCGTAGTGTGTGGGTGTGCGTCTGGGGATGGGGGGTGGCTGGAAGTACACTATGAGACGTGAGCAACTGTGTGGGTTGGCTGTTTTGTGAGGTAGGTGCCACATCAGAGTCGTGAATTTGTTATTTAAAACATTACACAACCCTTTCATACATACATGTTTTGGCCACATGCAGTCGATGGTTGTCCTACACGACACTTGATACTCGCGTGTGATGCTTTCTGTGGGCCCGCGAGGTCGTCGTCCATCACTTTGACCAATAGCCGACAGAGAGGTTAATTTGACCATCAAGGTAGAATCTTTTTTGTTTGTGTTATGGTTGGAGTATATAGTACGCGTCGAAGAGGTGGGAGGGGACTAGCATATATACTATACGTACGCATGCGTGAACAGGTACACCTCACTCAGTGTCAGTACTTTTCGGTTTCCGAGACACGTGCCACATCAAAGTTGTGAAATTGGCTATTCAAACATCACACAACACCTCTTTGGGTCACATGCATGCAGGCGGTGGTTATCCTAGGACACTCACGTGTGAGGCTTCTTCTATCTGTGGGCCCGCAAGGCCATCATCGATACATGCATCACTTTGACCTACGTCGGGAGAGGTTAATTAATTTCACCATCAAGGATGATTCTTTCTAGGTTGTATTACGTTAGGAGCATATAGTATTCGTCGAAGAGGGGGAAGGGGACCATCATATGTAGTACGCTTCATGAACCTCGCTCTGTGTGGTGACTTTACGGTTTTTGAGGCATGTGCCACATCAAAGTTGTGCATTTTGGGTATTCAACATATGTTTGTCCCACATGCAAAATGATGGTGGTTGTCCTCTCACACCCACTTAAGCGGTTACCAGCGACATCGACGCTTTCCATCTATGGGCCTGCTTGGTCCATCACTACTTTGTATGACAACGAGAGAGGTTAATTTGACTTAGGAGGATTTTTTTGTTTGTGTAATATATATATATATATATATATATATATATATATATATATATATATATATATATATATATAATATAGGTCATGCTCTGGGATGACATGATACAATTTGAGCACACACATGCATGTGTACGCATCAATCCCTCCCATCGAGTTGAAGCGGCTAGTACCACGACACGTCATGATCCGATCTCGCTCTGTGTGGGGACTATACGATTTTCGACGCACGTGCCACATCAATGTTGTGAACTGGTATTCAAACATGCATGCACGCATCACCTCCATACATATGCATGTAGTGGTTGTCTTCGAACGGTACACTCCCTCGCGTGGTTATTGGCGACAAGCCTATATATTTGTGGGCCCGCGTGGACATCCATGATCACCTTGACCGACAACAAGATAGGTTACCATGGCGGATTCTTACTTTGGTTCGTGTTATCATAGTATAGGTCATGGTGAGATTCAGACCTAATTAAGTTTGAGCACATACTATGCACGCACGCATGCATGAATCCCCGTCGTCGTCTTGAAGTGTGGTGTGACATACATATGCATCGTCAACTAACCCTCTCTCAGTGTGGGGATTTCTGGTTCAAAAGCATGGTTCCACATCAAAGAGGCTCCATTGTGTATTCAAACACACCTCTCCATACATATGTTTGGGCCACACGCAGGTAGTGGTTGTCTTCGGGGACTAGCTACGTGCGTGATTATTAGCGAGCTACCCATCTCTAGGGTCGCATGGACGACCATCACTTTGACCAACAACAAGAGAGAGGTTGTACGACCAAGGTGGATTATTCTTGGTGAGATACCCTCTCTGGCCTGCCGACTAAAGTGTGTGTGTGTGGGGGGGGACTGCTACTTTGCACTTTGCTAGGTGAACCTCATGGGGGCATGCATTCATAGCTTAGGATTCCCTTCCCACGACAAGAGGGGGCAAGCAATACCGACGCTTAAGTAGATAGGTGCCACATCGGTTGCATTTGTTACTTGAACATCAAACCACCCTTTTCATACATATATTAGGTCCACATGCAAGTGTGTTTGTGTTCTGACCCTCTCCCGCGTCATTTTTCGCGACACAACAGAAGCAGTTCACTCACACTAACCGTCTGCCACGCTGGTGCCCGTGTCACGCACATCCGCACAGTATATTGGGCTCCACGAGGCTTCCCCTCTCAAAAATATCTACCCGCCTACAGGTTTTTTCTACTTGATAACACAGGGTTATTATGTTTCGACTGTGTGTGATGTTTCTTGTTCCCGCTCCTGCCTGCATCCCTCGAAAATATCTACCCGCCTCGAGGGTTTTTATGTTTCATAATACACGGTTGTTATTTCTGGACCGTGTGCAATGCACCATCATCCAAATTTTCAATAGCCCCGGCATTTCACTCCCGCGTTTGACTCCCGCGTAGTAAAATTTTCAGTAGCCGTGCCATTTCCTCTAACACACCCCACCCCTTCCACACACACACACACACACACACACACACACCAAAACCTCCTCGGGCGCGCACGCGTGCACACACACAAACATCCCCGTACCTCGCTTGAAACCCTTGCAAGGTTGCCGCCGCCGAAGCCTCCATTGTCAACATCTGCCGGTTTGCCCGTACAGCTTACCCACCTATCTCCATACCCAGGCCAGCCTGAGTTTCTTAGATCCTGCCAAACGCCCCATTTCCCACAAATCCCCATCCCCCACTCTAGAGCGTCGCAGCCTAAGCCCGACTATGCTTCCCGTGGAGCTCGAGGAGCGACTGGCCCAAAAGAGGTGTATCACGGTCTCTTCGCCCGACGTCGCCGAGGAAGCTGACGACCATTACTGGCCGCAGGAACTCAATCAGCGGGCTAGATTATGCGGGTATGTCACGGATGCCGGCTATGCATCAAGGTCGTCGACAGCGACGGCCAGACGTGGGCTATGTCATCCATGGCCCCGCCGATGATCTTCTCTGGCTCGTTGTCAAGAATTTTCCATCCTACATCGCCATCGAGCCCCTTTTGTCATTTCTGAAGGACACGTTCTGCGAGGCTGGCTTGGGATCCACAACTTTCAAGTCAGACCTCATCGACGGCGACCACGAGGAGGGTACCCTCTCCGACTCTTCCAAGGGGAAAGAGCCCATATGCGACATCGGGGAGGGCACCCTACAGCTGTGCTCTTCCAAGGGGAAGGAGCCCATCTGCGACAACATGGAGCGCATCTAGGGTTCGTGCTCTTCCCACGGGAACGAGGCCATCAGTGACAAGTGAGGAAACCCATGATTTGTTTTGTTATGCCTCTTCACAGGGGGGAACCCATGATTTGTTTTGTCGAGTCCCTTTTGTAGTGTAGTGAGAATATGTCCAATTTTAATTGCTATACTTGGTTGTTTGCATTATGCCTTGTTTATTTCAGGGTTTCACAGTGTGATGCTCTATATGTGCAACTATTTACTGTGCAATACATTTTGATCAATCCAGTTTTAAACATACCGATAGGAATGCATATATTTGCTTGCTATTAAGCCTGCTATAGCTAGCATATGCCTCTTCTAAAGTTTTTTGATTGTTCAGTTGTTTGTAGTTAGCATACGTCCAGTTTCAAATTCTATCTTTGGTTGTTTGTAGTATGCCTTGTTTATTCCAGTTATTCACAACGGATGTTCTATATGTGCAAGTATGAACTGTGCAGTTCAATTTCATCAATACCAGTTTCAACAATACCACTATGAATGACTACATTTGGTTGCTGCATCTTGTAGTAACACGCCTTTCCATTTTTATTTAACAATAAACAGTGTACTTAGACCGGCACAATACCAGCTTGAATGACTATGTTTGCTTGTTGTTAAATGTTAGGCCTGTTGCACTTAACACACCTTTCCACTTGTTTTGCTTTACTAGCATGCTTAAACCTGCACACTAAAGCTATCTTTTGGAGATTATTTTGTCTGCCATGGATATATTTGGTCGATGTTTAGCCTGTTGTGCTTAACATGTCTCTCGATGTACCTACACAGGAAAATTTTGGGAAGGACTGTTGTTTTCCATCGAGGTTAGTTTCATCCCATGGCTTACATATACTCACCGTTCAGGATATCGGTAGCTGGTACCATATAGGTTGGGGGATGATAATGGACTAACCGGTGAATTGGACTTTTAACCGAATATATCTGTAACCCATTTGTCATTAGTTTAACTAGGGCCATATGTAATATATCTGAGGCTACATAGGAACATGCACTGTATTTAATGTCTAAATATGCAATCCTAGGCTACATAGCAACAAGGAAGAGTGTTACCTTAATGTTCTGATGATGTTTAGATATACGTTGAAGAGCAGCAACAACAACAACACAACCCTGTTTGGATACTCAACTTAGCTAGAGGTCAGAGTTAGTTTCTAGCTCATGACTAACCCTGAACTAACTCCATCCAAAGAGGTGTTTGGATGACAGGGTTAGATTCACAATAAATGCACTAGGAGAACTAGCTCCAATTAGCACCTCTTGGGTGGGATAGTTTTTTGGGTGGGTTAGATGCAACTAGCTCAAACTATCCCTCATGTCTTGATATACTTTAGGGCTATTTGAGACCGAACTAGCTCAAACTAACTCTAACCCATGGATACAACAGCAGTTAATCAGCCGATAATTTTTAAAAATGCAATAAACTCCTTCCGGCCCATAATGTAAAATGTTAATTCATCTAATATGTGAGTATATTGGATGTTATAAGATATTATAAAAGAGTGTTGTACTACAACATTGTGCAATTGATGTTTAGCTTCTAATATTAACTTGGTGCTTTTAGGTACATATGTCATTGGTAAAGATTCGCGCTTTGACCCTTTCTGCGTATGGGGCAATGAGATATCGATGAACCAGCATCAAGTGAGGAAGCTGATAAAGATTGTTAGTAAAATGGGTCAAAAGTTGGCAATTAAACTATTTGTTTACACTTTATCCAAGACAACAACGAACTGCAGGATGGTAAGTAAGAACTCTGCAGCCTTCTTTTTACTGCCCATAATGGGTTGTGTTAAATGACAATGTCTGAATCTTTTTTCCTTTGAAGTGGTTCCCAAAGCAGTTTACTCAAGATTACCTCTCAAACTACATGATTGGTGGGCATGCAATGGTTAAAGTATATCTACCAGAACACGATGTTTATCTAGATGTTTTCATGAAGACCGTGAAGGATGGGCGGTCGGCCATCACAAGGGGTTGGACTAGAGTCATGCGTGCCTTCTGCATGGAGGAGGGCACAATATGGGCATTCCGCTTCACCTTGTTCAGCAACTAGAATGTATTTCGCCTCTTTCTTTACCGTCTTTAATAGTACAAGTATACAACTGTGGTTCATCATTCTTTATTTGGTTCTTATGTATTTCTTGAACATATGTACCTATGAAATGAATAATGCATTGGTTGTTTGAACCTAATGGATATGAATAAATCTATAGCAACATTCAAATTCAAATCCGATATAATTTGAAATAGCAGCAATTAAATTATGGTGAAATTACGCTCTCCAGGTCATTACGGCGCACACGGTTGGTAAAACACAAACGTTTGCAATATACACCCTAATCTGACATGGTTCACAGAGAGGAAACGTGTGCAAGCATGCACACAGTTGCAATTTGCAAAGCGTGTACGTTGTTAGAAAATATCACAAACGGTGCGGGCAAACTAAACATTTGTGATAGTTGCCTTATCATAAACGATTCGCAACCATGAATTGTTTCTGATCTGGTATGCATCGTAAACTGTGCACCACTGAATAGCGCGTGCAATAGTTGTCATGTACGACGATGTTACGACGGTCCGACGTTTCATAATCTTGTCCGACATTCGTACGACAATTAGCTAATCTTCTTAATTAGTTATCGCATATGATTTGGGAAAAGCGAATGTGTGTGATTGTCTGCTTATCATACACGTTCTATAATCGTGAACCATTTGTGATGGGTCATGTATCGTAAACGTAGCACCACAGAATACCAACTGTGATGGAATGCGAGCACAGAGTTGCAAGGATGCACCGTTTGGGTGGTTCCCTATCCCCGACGGTTTCTGGGTCGTGTGGAAAGGACCTCCCTAACGCAGTCACTCACTTAGCGACGGTACCAAATGTCGTCGCGGAAAGGGGTTAAATCCTTCTGTTTAGCACCTCTCTATACCAGTTTGCTATTTTATATCATTTTTTGGACTAACCTATTAACCTAGTGCCCAGTGCCAGTTGCTGTTTTTTTCCTTGTTTTTGTCTTTACAGAAAATCAATACCAAACGGAGTCCAAACGGAACCTTTCCAATGATTTTTCTTGGACCACAAGATACCCTAGAAGCTTCAGGAGGAGGCCAAAAGGGCCACAAGATGGCCACAAGCTCGGAGGGCGCGCCCTAGGGGGGCGCCCCCCAAGCTTGTGTGCCCCACGTGGAACTTCTAGCCCTATTTTTTCTTCTATAAATACCCTAACATTCCCCGTAGACCAGAGGGCATACAAAAAATACTTTTCCACCGCCGCAAGTTTCTTTCTTCGTGAGATCCCATCTGTAGACCTTTTCCGGTACTATGCCGAAGGGGGATTCAAGCACGGAGACTTCTACATCAACCTTGCTGCCCTTCTGATGATGTATGAGTACTTTACAACAGACCTATGTGTCCATAGCTAGTAGCTAGATGTATTCTTCTCTCTCCCTTTGGTCTTCAATACAATATTCTCCTTGATGTTCTTGGAGATCTATTAGATGTAATCTTCTTTTGCGGTGCGTTTGTTGAGATCCTATGAATTGTGGGTTTATGATCAGATTCTCTATGAATAATTTTTTAGTCCTCTCTGAACTCTTTTATGCATGAATTATATAGCTTAGTATTTCTCTCCAGTATTTTGATTTGGTTTGGCCAACTAGATTGATTTTTGTTGCAATGGGAGAGGTGCTTTGTAATGAGTTCAATCTTGCGGTGCTTATTCCCAGTGAAAGAAAGGGACATGGCACATATTTGTATTGTTACCATTAAGGATAAAAGATGGGGTTTGTTCATATTGATTGGATCTATCCCTCTACATCATGTCATCTTGCTTAAGGCGTTACTCCGTTCTTGTTAACTTAATACACTAGACGCATGCTCGACAGCGGTTGATGCATGGAGTAATAGTAGTAGATGCAGGCAGGAGTCAGTCTACGTGTCACAGAATGTGATGCGTGTATACATGATCATTGCCTTAGATATCGGCATAACTATGGGGATTTTCTATCAATTGCTCAACAGTAATTTGTTTACCCACTAGATGCTTTTTTTCAAGAGAGAAGCCTCTAGTGAAAACTATGGCCCCCGGGTCTATCTTTATCATATTATTTTCAAATCTATAAAATCAAGGACACAAAAATACCTTGCTACAATTTATTTACTTCTATTTTATTTCACACTTTTATTTCTCTCATATATATATATATATATATAGGAAAATCCATCCTACCACCTGGGGTAGTTACCCCACATGTCTCATATACTACTTTGTGGTAGTATATATTCTAATTTATTATTTTAAGTATGTTCATATATTATATATAAGATACTTCAAATTGAGTTACATGTAAAATTGCAAGTTGGCCCATGGTTTTATTATATTTAGAAATACGTACATATCTGTACGTAAAAGAGAGTATACTCAAAATATGATACATACTACCAAAAAATATTATATATACTACCTCAATATTCTTATATACTACATACTACACGTACATACTTTCCGATTTGATAGATACTACATACAACATACAAAACTAAAATGGTGGTAACTACCACTGATGGTAGATAAAATTTGTCATATATATATATATATATATATATATATATATATATATATATATATATATATATACACTATTCTGATCCTGGGATCAGAATAGTTATTTGGATCACAACGCCACCTATATAGAGCCGACAGCATGTTCCTGAACTCCTGAGCCTCCCACCACCCGCGCGACCTAGAACTTCCACCACCCCCGACCCCCACTCTCCGGGAACTGCCTCCCCACCGCCGCCCACCGCATCCTGCAATGGCCGCCGCCCTGGCCACGTGCAGAGGCCACTCATCTCTTCCCGACCACGCCCCCAGGAGGAGGTCCTCCTGAACCCCCCGCCGCTGCAGGCCTGCCCTGAACCCCCCGCCAGATCTACTGCGTGCCGCCCTCCCCGAAACCCCGCCGAGTGCAACCTCCCCCGCTGCTGGCGCGCCTCCTTCCTCGTCGCCGGCGCGCCTCCTTCCCGGTGCCGGTGCGCTTCCTCCCCAATCACTGGCGCGCCTCCTCCCCACTGCCGGTGCTTCCTCCTTCATTGTGACCCTGCCGCCCCCTTCCTTCTTCCTTGTGCCCAACACCCTCTGCCATCCTCGCATCGTGCTGCTGGCCCAACCCCCCACTACCTCCCGACCATGTGCGCTGCTTCCCATCAAGAGCACCGACGTGCCGCGCCCTCCGTCCGCCGACGCCGGGGACCCAGCCGTAGACCTCGCCACCACATCCCCGTTGCTCCTTCGTCGACCAGGACCCCAGTCGTTGCTCGATTTATCCAACTTTGCTTGATTTTTCGTTGCTCTCCACCACAACAGCGCTCAGGCCGTTCGTTGCTACCAAATCCGGCCATTCAAGGATGCAGCACCAAGACGTTCAACACCTCAGCCATCGGCGTCCTGACGGCCCCAATCCCCGTTGATGCACCAACCCCGCATAACGCCTGTCCTCCTGGGCTTTGGCTGGTGCAGCTTCAGCACCCATGCGGCTCCTGCGGCGTCCAACTACGACCGCAGTGATTAGACCTCTAAAATTAGTAATTTCTTACAATGTCAGTCCCTTCAGGGAGTTGAAAAGTGTTATTCTGGGGAGGACAAATAAGTCCTATTGGAACAGACTGTGGATGGTTGAGGAACGCGAGATCCAAGCAGAGTGAGGTTTGCTCCATTAAGATTTGGCAAAACAGCCATAGCAAAGGATTTCCTTTTCCTCACTATTTTCCATGAGAGTTGTTCTTCTCGCTCCAAATTCAGATCATAATGTAAAAACGCTGATGATTGCTTCTGTACGGGGACTTGGTGGCCCTGATACGCATGAGCCGCTGTCGCAGAATGATTGGAAGGTCAGATGCAAAAACCAATGAAGTTCAAAGATAACATACGGGAATAAAGAAAAGGAGAACTCTACAATAAATAGTATTTAACAGCAGTTCTGCTGCATAAATAAAGAATAGAAAAACACTGAAAGTGTGTTATTCCCATATGTATACGTGCATAAATAAAGAACAGACAAACACTGAAAGTGTGTTGCGTTGCAGGCAGAATGCTAGGTCCTTGAGTACTATAGTTGTATTCTTTTTTGGGAATTGAGACTACTAGTTCAAGGCGTGGTGAGGTATGTACTAAGTTGGGACATCTACGGTAGAAGGATTTTTTGTTTTCCTTTATTTCCTTTTCTCAGGGAACTAGTGCTCCCTGGATCCAGCGTCATCCGAGGTGCGGCACCATACTGGGAAGGTCGCGGGCAGCGCCCTGGGAAGGTTGCGGGCACGCCCTGGGCAGGTCGTGAGCACTTCATGGAAATCCCCTGCCCGGGTTCATCATCCTCGCCGGAAGCTGTTCTCTTCGACCTCCTGCAATGATGTTGGTCGTTCTGCTGGAGCGAATAAAGGACGACACGAATCTCCTTTCCACCCCCTCTCTACTTATTCTGAAAAAGAATCTATGTTTGGCAGCGACGACATTGTCGCTTTGAACAGATAAATTTGGTTTTAAGTCATCAAAAATTTAGTTTTGCTGTCCAATGCGAGTCCAGGTTGAAGTTTGATGCATTGTACGTGATTGTTGTAAATTATATCCTATCCAAATGCATAACACTTCCTGTCCGATTGTACGTAATTGTGCAGTCCAATGTGACTCTAGTTTGAAGATTGTAGTAATTAAAAAACAATGTATAGTCTGAGAGGTCGATTCCATCGCGAGCAACTGTCCACGGGAGTCGCTCCCAAATCCCGTTATTCTGATCCTGTGGACAGATCAAATTAAAATAACAGATCAGTTGGATGCTCATAAAAATTTGGATTTTTCTCGTTCATAAAAAAACAATTTTTTTTAAAAGTTAGATTATCCGTGTTTCTAAATAATAAGAGAGAAGGCCAACTCAAAATAACAGAGCAGTTCAAAAAAAGTATATAAAAATGGATTTAAAAAACTAGAAATTTGGAAATAACCGAGAAGGTCGAAAAACCTAGAAGTTTAAATTTAAAAACCTAGAAAATTGTTTGCTTATTTAAAACCATATTTTTCTAAGAAGTTCAAAGTAAAAACAAGAGAAGTTTGAAGGTTAAAAAAACTTAGATGTTTTCTCATTACTAAATAATAAAATGAAGAAGTTAAAACTAAGAAACGAGGAAACTATAAAAAGTTTTAAAAGACTTAGTAGTTCAAAAATTATTTAAAGAAAGCATTTTCCATGTTTCCAAGAGAAATTAGAGGTTCAAATTTCACAAACATAGAGGTTCAATGTTTATTATAGAACCAAGAAAGGCAAATTAAAAATACAAAGAAGTTCAACTTTTAATAACAAAGGGGTTATATAAAAACCTAGAGGTTCGAATTTAAATAACCGAGAAGTTCAATTCTTAGTACAAAACCAAGATGATCAAGTTACAAAAAAAATCGAAAATAAGAAGTTCAAATTAAAAAATACGAAGAAGTTCAATGCTTGTTGCAAACCCAAAGGAGGTAATAAAAAAAGCATCTCAAACAATTTTATAAAAAATATTTTCTCTGTTAAAATAAACCTAGATCTCAAATTTAAAAACGGAGCGGCTCGATGTCTATCAGAAAGTAGGATTTTTTCCGTTACTAAAAGAAATAAAACCAGGAAGTCCAAATGAAAAAGATAGAGAAGTTCGATGATTATAGAAAGCTCAGATTTCCTCATTATTAAAGAATGGAAACAAGAAGTTCGAAAATTAAATAACAAGAAGTTCAACTTTTAATAATAGAACACTTCAAAATTTCATAAAAAAGATTAAGAAATAAAATCAGGAAGTCCATATTAAAAAGATGAAGAAGTTTGATGATTATATAAAAGCCAGATTTTCCTCGTTATTAAAGAATGGAAACAAGAAGTTCAAAAATAAAATAACAAGAAGTTCAACTATTAAAAATAGAGCGCTTCAAAATTCATAAAAAAAGAGTAAGAAAATCAGATTAAAAATTCATAAAAAAACTCAAATATTTTCACCTAACCGAGAGAAGATCAGGTTGATAACTGCCAGAAGTTCATGTACTACGGGGTGTGCATTTTGTATTAAAAATTAATAAAAAAGCAAAGGCTAAAAGTTTTGTTGTTATAAGTTCAAGTCCTCGGTCGGGGAAAGTTAAAAAAATTATTGTGAGAGAGGTTTGTACAAAAGAAATATCATTCGTGTAACACTGACAAAATGGATGAGAAAATTACAAACAAAAATACGTCACAGAAGTTCAACGTGAAAACAGCATGAAGTTCAACTACTACGCTGAATGAATTTCAGATGAAAAACTTTTAAAATCGTCGAGGGTATGAAAAAATGTTCAACACGGGAAAGTTGCGTGTTTAAAACAGCTTTCCACCGGTATATCACTTGCTCAATTCCGGTGAGTGGATGGAGAGCTACGAGCAGTGGATGAAGAGCTACGAGCAAGAAAAATCACGTGAAAAACAGAGTGAAGTTTAGGTACACGCACCGAGAAGTTCAAGTTCTTCACGCAATGCATTTTTGAAAAATCTGTTTCGCGATAAAAGCAGAACGAATGATCCCGCCGTTTTCGAAATTACTTGAAAACGGCTAGGAATCAGACAAAACTATCAACATGACATTTTTTCGCATTTTCCGTAGCTTTTCAGCGGTATATTATTTGTCCAATTCCGATAAAGTTTGTAGAAATTACAGAAAAAATACATTTTTAGCCATTTTAAAAATCGACTTAAAATAGTAAGAAATTGAGAGAAACAATATATATAAATTGTTTTCGCATTTCCTCATGCTTTCCAATGCCGTATCATTTGTTGCATTCGGACGTACAGTTAAAAAATTAGCTTGAAAATACAAACTCGGTGGGACTTGGACCATTTTCTAAATTACTCTTAAACCATTCAAACTTAGAAAAAAACTTTCAAGATGAGAGAGTAGCGCATTTTCATAAGCTTTCCAACGCCATATCATATGCCTCCATTGGATTAGCCGTTTAGAAATGACATCGAAAAAACAAACTCAGCTGTTCGGTTTACGAAATTTAACGTTTTTTCAAATTACTCTTTAACCATAGGGAATTAGAACAAACTTTCAACATGTGGAAGAAGCGATTTTGCAGCAGCTTTTCAACGCCATATTATATGCCTCATTTCGATAAACGGTTTAGAAATGCGATCAAAATTAAGATTCACATTTTTTGTGTGAACAAAAAACGGTTTTCAAAACTGCTCTTAAACCGCTTACATTTTGCGAAAAAATTAACTTGGGTCATGATACTCGTGTCCATAGCTTTCCAACGGTATATAGCAGACCCTATTTGGGCAATGTTGCGGGAAGTTCAACCTAGCACAGCGGGAAGTTCAGGTCGAACAACTCAGGCAGTAAAATAGCAAAAAACGCGAATTCTTCACGACCCGTGTGCAATATCCGCCTATGAGAGATATTCCTATCTAAAACGAGTATTTAGTTGCTAAACGGTTTAGAAATGCGATCAAAAATACGATCCATGTTTTTTGTATGAAGAAAAAACGGTTTTGAAAATTCCGATAAAGGTCGGGTTCGTACAGAGGAAGTTCAGGCGCGTGCACAAACAAAAATACGTCACAAAAGTTCAACATGAAAATAGCATGAAGTTCAACTACTACGCTGAATGAATTTCAGATGAAAAACTTTCAAAATCATCGCGAGTATGAAAAAATGATCAACACGAGAAAGTTGCATGTTTACAGCAGCTTTCCATCGGTATATCACCCGCTCAATTCTAGTGAGTGGGATGGAGAGCTACGAGCAGTGGATGAAGATCTACGAGCAAAAAAATCACGTGAAAAACAGAGTGAAGTTCAGGTACACGGACCGAGAAGTTCAGGTTCTTCACGCGGTGCATTTTCGAAGAATCTATTTCGCGGTAGAGGCAGAACGAATGATCCCGCCATTTTCGGAATTACTTGAAACTATATATATCACTATCAGGTCTCATCCTTACAAGTAATCGTGAAGGGATTGACAACCCCTTTATCGCGTTTGGTGCAAGTATTTATTTGTTCGTGTATGTGCAATTATTGGAGACTTGTGTGTTGCTCCTACTGGATTTATACCTTGGTTCTCAACTAAGGGAAATACTTATCTCGACTTTGGTGCATCACCCTTTCCTCTTCAAGGGAAATACATCGCCGGAGGCACATCCTAGTTCTTGAGTTGTAAGTAAATAAAAATGGGATGGTCATCATTATTAGAGCATTGTCCCACGTGAGGAAAGGATGATGGAGACTATAATTCCCCCACAAGTCGGGATGAGACTCTGGACGAAAATGATAAAAAGGAAAAAAAGAAAAAAAGAGGTCAAAGTGCCTAACAAAAGAAAAAAAGAAAAAAAGGAAAAAAGAGAGATAAAGAGAGAAGGGACAATATTACTATCCTTTTGCACACTTGTCTTCGACGTAGCACCATGTTATTCATGATAGAGAGTCTCCTATTTTGTCACTTTCATATTACTAGCGGGAATTTTTTATTATAGTACCTCGCTTGTATATTCCAATGATGGGCTTCCTTAAATGCCTGAGGTCTTCATGAGCAAGTAAGTTGGTTGCACACCCACTTAGTTTTCTTTGGATCTTTCATACACTTATAGCTCTAGTGCATCTGTTGCATGGGAATCCCTACTCCTTGCATTGATATCAATTGATGGGCATCTCCATAGCCCGTTGATTAGCCTTGTCAACAAGGGACTTTGTTCCTTTTTTGTCTTCTCCACACAACCTCCAACATCCTACTCTATTCCACCCATAATGCTATATCCATGGCTCACGCTCATGTATTGCATGAGAGTTGAAAAAGCTGAAGCGCGTTAAAAAGTATGAATCAATTGCTTGGCTTGTCATTGGGGTTGTGCATGATAAATACTTTATCTTAAGAAGATGGAGCATGATAAGACTATATGATGTTGTAGGGATAACTTTCTTTAGCCATGATATTTTGAAAAGGCATGATTGCTTTTTAGTATTCTTGAAGTATCATTATTGTTATTTCTATATTGAAATTTGGTTTTGACTCTTACAGATCTGAATATTCATGCCATGGAAAGAAAGATAACATGATAATCACGTTAGGTAGCATTACACACCAAAAATTCTGTTTTTATCATTTACCTACTCGAGTGCGAGCAGGAATTAAGCTTAGGGATGCTTGATACGTCTCCAACGTATCTATAATTTTTTATTGTTCCATCCTGTTATGTTATCAATCTAGGATGTTTTATATGCATTATTATGTTATTTTCTATCATTGTTTGGGACTAACCTATTAACCTAGTGCCAAGTGCAGTTGCTATTTTTCCTTGTTTTTCTTTACATAAAATCAATACCAAACGGAGTCCAAACGGAACAAAACTTTTTGACGATTTTTCTTGGACCACAAGACACCCTAGAAGCTTCGAGAGGAGGCCAGAAGGGCCACGGATGTCCACAAGCTCAGAGGGCGCGCCATAGGCCCCCCTAGCTTGTGCCCCCCCTTGGCACTTCCAACCCTAAATTTTCTTCTATAAATACCCAAATATTCCCCGTAGACCAGAGTGCACACCAGAAATACTTTTCCACCGCAGCAAGTTTCTGTCTTCATGAGATCCTATCTGGAGACCTTTTCCGGTACTCTGTCGGAGGGGGATTCGACCAAAGAGAGCTTCTACATCAACCTTGCTGCCCTGCCTATGATGTGTGAGTAGTTTACCACAGACCAATGGGTCCATAGCTAGTAGCTAGATGGCTTCTTCTCTATCTTTTATCTTCAATACAATGTTCTCCTCGATGTTCTTTGAGATCTATTTGATGTAATCTTCTTTTGCGGTGCGTTTGTTGAGATCCGATGAATTGTTGGTTTATGATCAGTTTATCTATGAATATTATTTGAGTCTTCTCTGAACTCTTTTATGCATGAATTATATAGCTTAGTATTTCTCTCCAATCTATTGATTTGGTTTGGTCAACTAGATTGATTTTTCCTACAATGGGAGAGGTGCTTTGTAATGGGTTCAATCTTGCGGTGCTTATTCCTAGTGACAGAAAGGGACATGACACGTATTTGTATTGTTGCCGTTAAGGATAAAAAGATGGGGTTTGTTCATATTGATTGGCTCTATCCCTCTACATCATGTCATCTTGCTTAAGGCGTTACTTCGTTCTGGTTAACTTAACACTAGACGCATGCTCGATAGCCGTCAATGCATGGTGTAGTAGTAGTAGATGCAGGCAGGAGTCAGCCTACTTGTCATGGAACGTGATGCGTGTATAAATGATCATTGCCTTAGATATCAGCATAACTATGCGCTTTTCTATCAATTGCTCAACAGTAATTTGTTTACCCACTGTATGCTTTTTCTCAAGGGAGCAGCCTGTAGTGAAAACTATGGCCCCGGGTATATATTTTATCATATTATTTTCAGATCTATAAAGTCAAAAACACAAAAATACCTTGCTGCAATTTATTTACTTTTATTTTATTTCGCACTTTTACTTATTTTTATATCTACCAGTATCAGATCTCATCCTTGGAAGTAACCAAGAAGGGATTGACAACCCCTTTATCGCGTTTGGTGCAAGTATTTGTTTGTTTGTGTATGTGCAATTATTGGAGACTTGTGTGTTCCTCCTACTGGATTGATACCTTGGTTCTCAACTGAGGGAAATACTAATCTCTACTTTGTTGTATCACCCTTTCCTCTTCAAGGGAAAAACCAACGCAAGCTCAATAAGTAGCAACGTGTCACTCATTTGTTGGTCCCCATAATTTCATGCTTTGCATGGAATAAACTTATCAGTAACCTAGTTGATGAACGGTCAATACTAAAAGTTTGTTGACCGCATTTGCAAGGGTTTACTATGCAAAAATGTGAACTATCATATGAGATACTCTTGCTAACGAAATATGTTATGTTGCACACACATATATACTTCTAATTTTCGCTTTGAAATGAACACAACATGTTTATCTAGGAGTAGTAATGATGTGAATGATTCTACTTTATCCCTGACTTATATTTGTAAAAGTAACTTCAATTTTTATAAGCCCAAAATATTTGTTGATCCATTGAGTCATATGGTTTGCTGCTATCAAGACTATTTTCTACAATTTGGGATGCACAAAATTTTGCTAACAAGAAAATGTGTGACATCTTCATATACCATGCATATACGTAGTTTGTTTCCTTTTTGCTGTTGCAGGTTATCAAAACCGAGGACAATTTTTCTTGAAGGAAGGGAGGATGATGAGGACCACACTAGGAAACTATTGTTATTTACTTGCAGCAAAACACTAAGCTTCGCTCATAAACATCTCAACAAAGTGAGAAGAGCGTTCCATACTAAGATGCAAAAACACGATCTTGATAAATCCATCCTTATGAGCATTCATGGAACACATATATTATTGTACCATTTTTTTTACACCTGAAACAGTAGGAGAGTTGTGAAATAAATAAAAGAATCGAGGTTCTTTCATCAGATATTTACATACCAGCCCCTTTGGGGTGGAAAACGATTATAAAGTTAAAGAGAGGCTATAAAAGTATTTAGAAATGTTTTATGGGATTCTCCTATAACTCTGTAACTTAGGAGGAAAAGATCTTCTTTTAGTCTGGATAGCCAGGAGCTGGTTGATGGTGTTATTCCTCTGAAGTGTTTGTTCTTCCTCCCTTTCCAAATGCTCCATGCTGCCCGAAGGAAGATTTCCACGAACATTGGCCTATTCAAATATGTCTTTGCTGATTCAATCCATTATAGCCTTGTACCTCGGGCGTCCCATGTTATTCCAAGTTTTGTCCAACGGTTTCTAGTAAGGGGCAATCAAAGAAGAGGTGTTCCACCTTTTCTTCACTATTTGGGTAACAAAGTAGGCAGCTGTGGACATTTGCAATGTTGTAATGTCTGCTCTTGAGCATGTTTCTAGTATAGAGTTTGTCAGCAAGTAAAAGCCACCCAAACACTCGGATCTTCATTGTTGCTTTGGATTTCCAAGTCCAAGTATATTTTTATGTGCTTGGATGTCCCTGAAGTAGAAGGCATAATATTTATTGGATGAATGTTCTATCGATCCGCAGATGCATGTCCAAATATTTGAATGTGTTTGTTGGTCCTCAATCTCTACATTGAATTTCAAATACTACATGCCCCTTGTTTCTGCATGAGCTTGGGCGGAGAGGGGAAGATAGATTGCTTATCCCAATGCCGTGGTGCCCAAGAAATCTCTAACAGGAATGTCTTGTTGACATGCTGATTCGTCCATCTTGCATCATGCTTTTATATCCATATTTATTACATTATGGGTTGTTATTACACATTATGTCTCAATACTTATGCCTTTTCTCTCTTATTTTACAAGGTTTACATGAAGAGGGAGAATGCTGACAGCTGGAATTCTGGGCTGGAAAAGGAGAAAATATTAGAGACCTTTTCTGCACAACTCCAAAAGTCCTAAAACTTCACGGGAGCATGTTTTGGAATATATATAAAATACTAGAGAAAGAATCAACCAGAGGGGGCCCACACCCTGGCCACGAGGGTGGGGGGACGCCCTACCCTCCTGGACATGACCCCTCGTCTTGTGGCCCCCCTGGCAGGCCTCCGGTGCCCATCTTCTGCTATATGAAGTCTTTCGTCCCAGAAAAAATAAGGAGGAAGCTTTCAGGACGAAACACCGCCGCCACGAGGCGGAACCTAGTAGAACTAATCTAGAGCTCGGGCGGAGCTGTTCTACCGGGGAAACATCCCTCCGGGAGGGGGAAACCGTCACCATCATCATCACCATCGATCCTCTCAGCGGGAGGGGGTCAATCTTCATCAACATCTTCACTAGCACCATCTCCTCTCAAACACTAGTTCATCTCTTCTTTGTCTCAAAACCTCAGATTGGTACATGTGGGTTGCTAGCAGTGTTGATTACTCCTTGTAGTTGATGCTAGTTGGTTTATTTCATGGAATATCATATGTTCAGATCCTTTATGCATATTAATACCCCTCTGATTATGAACATGAATATGATTTGTGAGTAGTTACGTTTGTTCCTGAGGACATGGGAGAAGTCTTGCTATAAATAGTCATGTGAATTTGGTATTCGTTCGATATTTTGATGAGATGTATGTTGTCTTTCCTCTAGTGATGTTATGTGAACGTCGACTACATGACACTTCACCATTATTTGGGCCTAGGGGAAGGCATTGGGAAGTAATAAATAGATGATGGGTTGCTAGAGTGACGGAAGCTTAAACCCTATTTTATGCGTTGCTTCGTAAGGGGTTGATTTGGATCCACATGTTTCATGCTATGGTTAGGTTTACCTTAATACTTCTTTTGTAGTTGAGGATGCTTGCAATAGGGGTTAATCATAAGCGGGATGCTTGTCCAAGGAAGGGTAGTACCCAAGCACTGGTCCACCCACATATCAAATTATCAAAGTAACAAACGTGAATCATATGAGCGTGATGAAAACTAGCTTGACGATAATTCCCATGTGTCCTCGGGAGCGCTTTCCTCTATATAAGAGTTTGTCCAGGCTTGTCCTTTGCTACAAAAGGCATTGGGCCACCTTGATGCACTTTATTTACTCTTGTTACTTGTTACCCATTACAAATTACCTTATCACAAAACTATCTGTTATCGATAATTTCAGTGCTTGCAGAGAATACCTTACTGAAAACCGCTTGTCATTTCCTTCTGCTCCTCGTTGGGTTCGACACTCTTACTTATCGAAAGGACTAGATAGATCCCCTATACTTGTGGGTCATCAAGACTCTTTTCTAGCGCCGTTGCCGGGGAGTGAAGCGCCTTTGGTAAGGAAAAATTTATATAGTGTGCTGAAATTTACTATCACTTGTTACTATGGAAAGTAATCCTCTGAGGGGCTTGTTCGGGGTATCTTTGCCCCGACCAGTAGAGCAAAGAGTTGCTCCTCAACTTATTGAACCTACTGACAATGTTTACTTTGAAATTCCTTCGGGTATGATAGAGAAACCGCTAGCTAATCCTTTGACAGGAGATGGAACATTGCATCCCGATTTGCACCTAATCTATGTGGATGAAGTTTGTGGATTATTTAAGCTTGCAGGTAGGCCCAAGGATGTTATCAAGAAGAAGGTCTTCCTTTTATCTTTGAAGGGAAATGTATTGACTCGGTTTAGGTATGTGATGATATTGGATCATGGAACTACAACCGTTTGAAATTGGAATTTCATCAGAAGTTTTATCCTATGAATCTTGTTCATCGTGATCGTAATTATATATATAATTTTTGGCCTCGCGAAGGAGAAAGCATCGCTCAAGCTTGGGGGAGGCTTAAGTCAATGCTATATTCATACCCCAATCATGATCTCTCAAGATAAATTATTATTCAAAAAATTTATGCTCGGCTTTCTCTCAATAATCGCTCCATGCTCGATACTTCTTGTACTGGTTCTTTTATGATGAAGACTATTGAATTCAAATGTGATTTATTGGAAAGAATTAAACGCAACTCTAAAGATTGGGATCTCGATGAAGGTAAGGAGTCAGGTATAACACCTAAGTTTGATTGTGTGAAATCTTTTATGGATACCGATGTTTTCCGTGAATTTAGCACTAAATATGGACTTGACTCTGAGATAGTAGCTTCTTTCTGTGAATCCTTTGCTACTCATGTTGATCTCCCTAAGGAGAAGTGGTTTAAATATAATCCTCCAATTGAAGTACAAGTAGTTGCAACTATTGAAGTTGAAGAAAGACTATCACTTATAATGTTGATCCTATTGTTCCTACTGCTTATATTGAGAAACCACCTTTCCCTGTTAGAATAAAGGATCATGCTAAAGCTTCAAGTGTGGTTCGTAAGAGTAATACTAGAACACCTACAGCCCCTGAGAAAATTAAAGTTGAACCTAGTATTGCTATGGTTAAAGATCTCTTGGTTGATAATATTGATGGGCATGTTATTTACTTCTGTGATGAAGCTGCTAGAATTGCTAGACCTGATACTAAAAATAAACATAGACCTGTTGTAGGCATGTCTGTTATTTCTGTTAAAATAGGAGATCATTGCTATCATGGCTTATGTGGTATGGGTGCTAGTGCAAGTGCAATACCTCATTCCTTATACAAAGAAATTATGCATGATATTGCACCTGTTGAGATAGAGGAAATTGATGTTACAATTAAGCTTGCCAATAGAGACACTATTTCACCAGTTGGGATTGTTAGAGATGTTGAAGTCTTGTGCGGGAAAGTTAAATATCCTGCTGATTTTCTTGTTCTTGGTTCCCCACAAGATGACTTTTGTCCCATTATATTTGGTAGACCCTTCTTGAATACTGTTAATGCTAAGATAGATTGCAAAAAGGATGTTGTTACTATTAGTTTAGGGGATATGTCTCATGAGTTTAATTTTGCTAAATTTCGTAGACAACCCCATGATAAAGAATTTCCTAGAAAAGATGAAATTATTGGTCTTTCTTCTATTGTCGTGCCTCCTAATGATCCTTTAGAACAATATTTGCTCGACCATGAAAATGATATGTTTATGAATGAAAGAAGGGAAATAGATGAACTATTCTTTAAACAGGGACCTATTTTGAAACACAACTTGCATGTTGAAATCCTAGGGGATCCTCCTCCACCCAAGGGTGATCCCGTGTTTGAACTTAAACCATTACCTCATACTCTTAAATATGCTTATCTTGATGGGAAAAAGATATATCCTGTTATTATTAGTGCTTACCTTTCAGAGCATGAAGAAAATAAATTATTGAAAACTCTGAAGAAGCACCAAGCTGCTATTGGATATACTCTTGATGATCTTAAGGGCATTAGTCCCACTCTATGCCAGCACAAAATAAAACTGGAGAAAGACGCTAAACCAGTAGTTGATCACCAACGAAGGTTAAATCCTAAGATGAAAGAAGTGGTTAGAAAAGAAATACTAAAGCTTCTGGAAGCAGGTATAATTTATCCTGTTGCTGATAGTCAGTGTGTATGTCATGTCCATTGTGTCCCCAAGAAGGGAGGTATTACTGTCGTTCCTAATGATAAAGATGAATTGATCCCACAAAGAGTTGTTACAGGTTATAGAATGGTAATTGATTTTCATAAACTAAATAAAGCTACTAAAAAGGATCATTACCCTTTACCTTTTATTGATCAAATGCTAGAAAGATTATCCAAACACACACATTTTTGCTTTCTAGATGGTTACTCTGGTTTCTCTCAAATACCTGCGTCAAAAGAGGATCAAGAAAAGACCACTTTTACTTGTCCTTTCGGTACCTTTGCTTATAGACGTATGCCTTTTGGTTTATGCAATGCACATGCTACCTTTCAAAGATGCATGATGGCTATATTCTCTGATTTTTGTGAAACGAGTGTTGAGGTTTTCATGGATGATTTCTCCGTATATGGAACTTCTTTTGATGATTGCTTGAGCAACCTTGATCGAGTTTTGTAGAGATGTGAAGAAGCTAATCTTGTCTTGAATTGGGAGAAGTGCCACTTTATGGTTAATGAAGGTATTGTCTTGGGGCATAAAATTTCTGAAAGAGGTATTGAAGTTGATAAAGCTAAAGTTGATGCTATTGAAAAGATGCCGTGTCCCAAGGACATTAAAGGTATAAGAAGTTTCCTTGGCTATGCCAGTTTTTATAGGAGGTTCATTAAGGACTTCTAAAAAATTCTAGGCCTCTGACTAACCTCTTACAAAAATATGTTCCTTTTATCTTTGATGATGATTGTGTAGAAGCATTTGAAATACTTAAGAAAGCCTTGATTTCTGCACCTATTGTTCAGCCACCTGATTGGAATTTACCCTTTGAAATTATGTGTGATGCTAGTGATTATGCTGTAGGTGCTGTTCTAGGACAAAGAGTTGATAAGAAATTAAATGTTATTCAATATGCTAGTAAAACTCTGGACAGTGCCCACAGAAATTATGCTACTACTGAAAAAGCATTTTAGCAGTTGTATTTGCTTGTGATAAGTTCTGACCTTATATTGTTGATTCTAAAGTAACTGTTCACACTGATCACGCAACTATTAAATATCTTATGGAAAAGAAAGATGCTAAACCTAGACTTATTAGATGGGTTCTCTTGCTACAAGAATTTGATTTGCATATTATTATTGATAGAAAGGGAGCTGAGAACCCCGTTGCAGACAACTTGTCTAGGTTAGAGAATGTTCTTGATGACCCACTACCTATTGATGATAGCTTTCCTGATGAACAATTAGCTGTCATAAATGCTTTTCGTACTACTCCATGGTATGCTGATTATGCTAATTACATTGTTGCTAAATTTATACCACCTAGCTTCACATACCAGCAAAAGAAAAAGTTTTTCTATGATTTGAGACATTACTTTTGGGATGACCCACACTGAGCGAGTCCTGGATTAGGGGGTATTCGGACAGCCAGACTATATCCTTTGGCCGGACTGTTGGACTATGAAGATACAAGATTGAAGACTTCATCCCGTGTCCGGATGGGACTCTCCTTGGCGTCGAAGGCAAGCTTGGCAATACGGATATGTAGATCTCCTTCCTTGTAACCGACTCTGTGTAACGCTAGCCCCATCTAGTGTCTATATAAACCAGAGGGTTTTAGTCCGTACCATAGGCTAGCTTCTAGGGTTTAGCCTCTACGATCTTGTGGTAGATCAAATCTTGTAATACTCATATCATCAAGATCAATCAAGCAGGAAGTAGGGTATTACCTCCATCGAGAGGGCCCGAACCTGGGTAAACATCGTGTCCCCCGCCTCCTGTTACCATCCGCCTTAGACGCACAGTTCGGGACCCCCTACCAGAGATCCGCCGGTTTTGACACCGACATTGGTGCTTTCATTGAGAGTTCCACTGCGCCGTCACCGTAAGGCTTGATGGCTCCTTCGATCATCCGTAACGATGCGGTCCAGGGTGAGGTCTTCCTCCCCGGACAGATCTTTGTAGTCGGCGGCTTCGCACTGCGGGCCAACTCGCTTGGCCATCTGGAGCAGATCGAGAGCCACGCCCCTAGCCACCAGGTCAGGTTCGGAAACGTGAACTACACCGCCGACATTCGGGGAGACTTGGTCTTCGACGGATTCGAGCCTATGTTAGGTGCGCCGCACAATCACGACGAGCATGATTTAGCTCTACCGTCGGACAGTGTTCGGGAGATCACACCTGCAACCACTCCGGCCCTCGATCCGGAGCAAATTGCGCCATCCGAGGACGGGTGGATAGACCCCGCCTTGGAGGCCGCACTCTCATTGGTGATAGAGCCGAATACTGACTTTACCCCTCGCGGGAGCTATGCTGCCGAACCATTAGATTCGTCCCCGGCCACAGGCTCTGAACCACCTGCGTCCGTGCCTATCGAATCCAATTGGGCACCAATCATGGAGTTTACCTCCGCGGACATCTTTCAGCACTCGCCTTTTGGCGACATGCTAAACTCATTAAAGTCTCTCTCCTTGTCAGGAGAACCTTGGCCGAACTATGTCCGGCTAGGATGGGATGCGGACGACAAAGAAATACGCTCCCCACCCACCACCGACTTAGTAGCCGCTGTCGACGATTTAACCGACATGCTCGACTTCGACTCCGAAGACATCGACGGTATGGACGACGATGCAGGAGACAAACAAGAACCACCGCCTACAGGGCGCTGGACCGCCACCTTATCATACGATACATATATATGGTGGATACCCCCAAAGAAGGCAATGGCGACAAGACAACGGAGGATGAACCCTCCAAGAAGCAACCTAGGCACCGACGTCAGCGGCGCCGCTCTAAGTCCCGCCATAGCAAAAGCGATGACACCAGCACAAGAGGCAATAACACTCCGGATAGTGCCGAAGACGATGACAATCCCATCCAGCCAGATTTAGAGCAGGAGGATGAACAAGCTAGCCCTCTAGAACAGGCAGCAGATATGGAGGATGACAATTACGTGCCTCTCTCCGAAGACGAGGTGAGCCCCGGCAACGAAGAATTTATCGTGCCTGAGGATATCGTCGAGCAGGAGCGCTTTAAGCGCCGGCTTATTGCCACGACAAATAGCCTGAAGAAAAAGCAACAACAGCTTCGAGCTGATCAAGATTTGCTGGCAGACAGATGGACCGAAGTCCTTGCGGCCGAGGAATACGAACTCGAACGCCCCTCCAAGAGTTACCCAAGACGTAGGTCGCTACTCGAGGAGGAAGCAGTGAAACACACTTCACCAGCGTACGATGCGGTTGACTGGCCACCGCGTGGCTGAGATAGAGAGGCGTTACAGCCTGAAGTTCAGCCTGCACCCCGCCGACACTCAAACAAAAATACCAAGGCCTGGGGCAACACGCGGGACCTGCGAGATGAATTGGAAAGCAGGGAAAAACATGCAAGATCAATATACGGGTCACGAGGGTGCGCACCAACGCGGGACAATGACCGTCACGCCGGATACACTAGAGGTAAATCCGTCCAGGCCGAATACAGCAGACAAGACTCATATGAACTGCGTCGTGACATAGCCCGGCAAAGAGGCGCCGCACACCCCCTATGTTTCACTGATGAAGTTATGGATCATGAATTCCCGGAGGGTTTTAAACCCATAAATATCGAATCATATGATGGTACAACATATCCCGCAGTATGGATTGAGGATTTCCTCCTCCATATCCACATGGCTCGCGGTGATGATCTACATGCCATCAAAACTCCCACTAAAACTCAAAGGACCAGCTCGGCATTGGCTGAATAGCTTGCCAGCAGACTCCATCGGCAGTTGGGAGGATTTGGAAGATGCATTCCTTGACAACTTCTGTGGCACTTATGTGCGACCACCGGATCTCGACGACTTGAGCCATATAAGCGAGCAGCCGGGGAATCGCCAGCAACTCGAAACGGTTCCTAACTAAGAAGAACCAAATTGTCGACTGTCCGGATGCTGAGGCCTTAGCGGCATTTAAGCATAACATCCGTGACGAGTGGCTTGCCCGGCACCTCGGCCAGGAGAAGCCGAAATCTATGGCTGCCCTCATGACACTAATGACCCGCTTTTGCATGGGCGAGGATAGCTGGTTGGCTCGCAACAACAATACATCAAGAAATCCGGGCGCTTCAGATACTAAAGATGCTAACGGCAGACCACGTCGTAGCAGACAGAAGCTCCGCAGCAACGGCGATAATGCCGTGGATACGACAGTCAATGCCGGATTCAGTGGCTCTAAATCCGGTCAGCGGAAAAAGCCATTTAAAAGAAGTACTCCGGGCCCGTCCACTTTGGACCGCATACTCGATCGCTCGTGTCAAATTTACGGCACCCCCGATAAGCCAGCCAATCACACCAATAGAGAATGCTGGGTGTTCAAGCAGGCCGGCAAGTTGAACGCCGAAAACAAGGACAAGGGGCTGCATAGCAACGACGAGGAAGAGCCCCGGCCGCCGAACATGGGAGGACAGAAGAGGTTCCCCCCACAAGTGAAGACGGTGAATATGATATACGCAACCCACATTCCCAAGAGGGAATGGAAGCGTGCACTAAGGGACGTCTATGCGATGGAGCCCGTCGCCCCAAAGTTCAACCCATGGTCCTCTTGTCCGATCACCTTCGATCACAGGGACCACCCTACAAGTATCCGTCATGGCGGATCTGCCACACTGGTCCTAGACCCCATCATCGACGGATTTCACCTCACTCGAGTCCTCATGGACGGCGGCAGCAGCTTGAACCTGCTCTATCAGGATATAGTGCGCAAAATGGGCATAGATCCCTCAAGGATCAAACCCACCAAAACCACCTTTAACGGTGTCATCCCAGGTGTAGAGGCCCATTGCACGGGCTCAATCACACTGGAAGTGGTCTTCGGATCTCCGGACAACTTCCGAAGCGAGGAGGTAATCTTCGATATCGTCCTGTTCCACAGCGGCTATCACGCACTGCTCGGGCGAACCGCATTTGCAAGACTCAATGCGCTACCGCACTACGCATACCTCAAGCTCAAGATGCCAGGACCTAGGAGGGTCATAACAGTCAATGGAAACACAGAGCGCTCGCTCCGCACGGAGGAGCACACTGCGGCCCTCATAGCAGAAGCACAAAGCAGCCTCTTAAGGCAATCCACCAATTCGGCGATAGAACCCCCGGACACCGTCAAGCGAGTCTGGAGTAACCTGCAACAGATCGCTCGCACGCTTGAGCTCGCTTAGCAATTGGCCCCGCCTAGTCCGATAAACGGCGAAATCCGTGCGGCGCGTACATAACTACGGATTGAAAATACCGTGGGCATAGGCGGGGGCACGACCATGGCACGTCGCACAGTGCGGCTCAACCGCCCTAGGGCTGAATACCTTTATCATTTTCTCTTTCAGACCTTACTGAAGACCTATCCGCAAGTCGATCGCCGGACACATAATGCAACAACCAAGGAGGCAGGAAGCTACATCGTACATTGGAATCCCCAGGTGGTCTCTAATAACGAGCGAAATATCTACTTTAAATACCAGTCCGCAGCTTGCCCTTGGATAGGACATGTCTTGTATCAGTACGGTTCAACGTATTCTTTAAATAACAATACAAAGCATTAGTCTATCATTGCATTATCTATTCTTTTTTTATATCTGTCTATTTACGACAAGCAGCACCCGTACATTCTGGTATGTCCAGTACGCCAGGGGCTTTCGTATACCCCATAATACGGCATGAGAAGTCCGAACACTTTCGATAGTGCGGCACCCCGAACTTATAGCATTATATGCATCAGCTCCGAATCATGTCTTGGGTCAATAGTTGGGTTTGCCCGACTCCCATGTTTTGGTACCTTACGTTCCGCTATATCGGCTAAGGTAGCACTGGGAGAACTACTGCGATTGTGTCCCGGTTCTTCCGAACGAGCACCTTAGTAGAGGAAGCCAAAACTGACTGTCATGATGAGGCGAGAGCTGGTCGCTGTTCGAGAGGTCTCAGGTCCTTAAAGACTTTTGCCGCTTCGGGCGAGGAGTCGGCCTTGTCCGACTTAGGCGTATATAGCGCCCCAACTTCGGCCTTCCGAATACTAGGGGCTTCGCCAAAATTTGAAATGTAGACTTCTATGGCTAAGTGAGAGTGATAAAGCATTATAGTCCGATTTCTGGTTAGTTATACTGAGCACCTCCTCAGAGGGACCCAAAATGGGAAAAAGAGTGCTCAGATTATTCTAAACACCCCAAAGACTAGCTGCATGGGGCGAAGTCGATGACCGCCAACTCTCAGATTTGATAAACGGCCGCACATAAGGTAATATTTTAAATTCAAAAAGCGTTGCATAGCGCAAATGAACTAGTTTTCATATTACAGGATCACATGAGCAAGTTCATTCAAAAGTTACATCTTTGGTACACTCCTCCGCCACAAGGCGGGCACCCTTCAGGACACCATCATAATACATTTCGGGGTGGCGATGCTCCTTGCCCTGCGGCGGCCCCTCCTTCACCAGCTTCTCAGCGTCCATCTTCACCCAGTGCACTTTCGCACGGGCAAAAGCCCTGCGTGCACCTTCGATGCAGACGGACCGCTTTATGACTTCCAGCTGTGGGCAGCCATCCATAAGCTGCCTCACCAGGCCGAAGTAGCTATTGGGAAGGGGCTCGCCAGGCCAAAGCCGGACTATGAGACCCTTCATGGCCTGTTCGGTGGCCTTGTGAAGCTCGACCAATTGCTTCAGCTGGGCGCTCAAGGGCATTGGGTGTTCGGTCCCAATATACTGAGACCAGAACAGCTTCTCCGTCGAGCTCCCCTCCTCGGCCCGGTAGAACTCTGCGCCATTAGACACACTGTGAGGCAGATCTGCGAACGCTCCTGGAGAGCTCCGAACTCGGGTAAGTAAAAAGAAATTTTCTTTCACGTGCTTGCTTTGCATAATGAAGGCCTTACCGCCGCTATCTTCTTAACCGCCTCAATTTCTGGAGGGCCTTTTGGGCTTCGCCTTGGCATGTTTCACACTGTCGAGCGCTTTGCAAGCTCGGACTCTCGCCTTAGAGTCAAGCCCAAGGCCTCGTGCTTTTGACAAGAGCCTGAGCTTTGCTGCACCTCGCCTACTCGGGCCTCTTGTTTTATCGCCGATGCGCTCCTGGGCCGCTTTGTTTTCAGCCTCGGACAGCACCTTCTTCAGGGTCGCCACTTCGGTCGTGGCCCCTGGCACATTCATGATGATCCTATTATTCTGCAACCAAATCTTTTTTCATATAGACAAGGTATTGCTTACCTTTGCTCCCCTCGAGCTGCCTCTTGGCAAGGCCGAGCTCTTCCTCGGACCGCTCAAGGTCCTGCTTCAGTGCGGCGACCTCCGCAGTATGTGCGGCAGCGGCCAACAGTGAAGCCTATATATTCACATAGACATATTATGATTAGACTCATATGATTATTATTCAATCCTCTATTCGGCTTTTCTTCACAAACGCCAAACAGAGCATCAGGGGCTACTGTCTATGCGGTACTATTTTCCTACAATCTAATTACTTACCTGAAAGCTTGTTAGAGGTGGCACAGCTTCAGCTTAGTCCGCTTATGGATCGAACCTTCTCGATCACCGCACTCATGATAGTGTGGTGCTCTTCGTCGATGGAAGCACTGCGAAGTGCTTCCAGCAAGTTGTCCGGTGCCTCTGGATGGACATAGGTCATCGGCACGGGCAGCTTGCCCCTCTTAATAGGGGTTCGCCTGCCGGAGTCCGGAACCACCGGAGGTTCCGGCACAGTGTTCGGCTGAGGGCCGAAATTGGAGCCTGTGGGAGTCTTGCTCCCTTTGCGCCCAGGGTCCGGAAGGCCACCTTGAGCCGCCTCCAGGACTACCACCCCTCGGCTTGGTGCCTTCTAAGACAACACCTCGGCGTTGTCCGTAGGGCGAGGGGTGGAGGCGGTCGGAAGAGAACCGCCTCTCATATCCGACGGGTCCAAAGAACCGTCCGACGAAGATACATCGATACAGGCTCGGGACGGACTGCATAATCATATTCGGCATAAGGAGAAGCAGTGCAATAAAGGCATACCATGAATTACTCTGGTATCCGAATATTTACGACTTCGCTAGGGGCTTGTCCCTGGGCAACCACTCGTCTTCGCTATAAGCGGCGGTCGTGGAACAGTCCAGAAGGAGAGTCCTTGCCTTCTTGGATCCTTCGGCCTCCCCGGTTGGGGCAGCCTTCCTTTTCTTATCTCCCCCGGCTGAGGGGGGGGGGAGAACTTTCCTCCTCCTCCTCCTCGTTTTCATGGGAGGAGTGCGCCTCGGAGTGTTCGGACGATGAGTCCAACACGACCGCGCGCCGGAGACCCTTTTGGGTCCCCGTGGTCTTCTTGGTCTTCTTCTCCGGCACCTCATAAGGCGCCGGAACCAGCATATCCATTAGGAGAGCGTCTGCTGGATCTTCGGGCAGGGGGGCTGGACAGTCAATCTTCTCCGCTGTCTCCACCTAGTCCTGTTAAAGGCATGGGAGCTTAGATCTCGCACATGATTAAACTGGGGAGAATAAACATCTTATAAAAGACTTACCGGATTCGCAGGGCACTTTGCGATAAGTCCGCGGTCCTCGGTAAGGGGAGGAGGTACCTCGGCGCCCTTGAACACCACCCTCCAGACGTCCTTGTGCATCGTGTGGAAGAGCTCTCGCAGCGTCTGGTGCTCGGCCAGGTCGAACTCCCACAAATTGAATGCCCGTCGTTGACATGGGAGGATCCGCTGGAAGAGCATGACTTGGACCACGTTGACAAGCTTGAGTTTCTTGCTTATCATGTTCCGGATGCATTTCTGGAGTCCGGTTAGCTCTACCGATGGACCCCAGGACAGGCCCTTCTCTTTCCAGGAGGTGAGCCGCGCGGAGATTCCGGATCGAAATTCGAGGGCCTCCACCCAGGTGGTGTCGCGCGGCTCAGTGATGTAGAACCACCCCGATTGCCACCCTTTTATGGTCTCCACATAGGAGCCCTCAAGCCATGTGACGTTGGGCATTTTTCCCACCATGGCGCCTCCGCATTTTGCTTGTTGGCCGCCCACCACCTTCGGTTTAACATTGAAGGTCTTCAGCCATAGGCCGAAGTGGGGCCGGACGCGGAGGAAGGCCTCGCACACAATGATAAATGCCGAGATGTTGAGGATGAAGTTCGGGGCCAGATCATGGAAGTCTAGCCCATAGTAGAACATGAGGCCGCGGACGAACGGGTGGAGGGGAAATCCCAATCCGCGGACGAAGTGGGTGAGGAAAACTACCCTCTCATGAGATTCTGGGGTAGGGACGATCTGCCCGCTGCTGGGCAGCCGCGCGCGATATCCGCGGCCAAGTATCCGGCTCCCCGCAGCTTTTTGATGTCCTCCTCCGTGACGGAGGATTTCATCCACTTGCCTCCCGCTCTGGACATGCTTGGAATGGTTTGAGGAGAAAGACGCAAATTGGGTGTTGGAGCTCGAGTGCGCCAGAATGGATGAGCAAGGAGGCAGAAGGCGTGGGTGAAAAGGGTGAACCCTTATCCCTTTATAAGGGCGGACTAAACTATACGCCCCCACCTGCCTAGTAAACTCGCTTATTCCCCAAGCGCCGTAATTGATGGCGCGGTTGGGTTACCCACGTCTGTATTGATGAGAATCCCGTGATAAGGGGACACGATCTCTGCTTCGACAAGACGTGCCAAGGAAACCGCCTCGCAATATGCGCCGAGGCTGGTTGAGAAAAACGGTTCGAATAATGACCGGGCCGTGGTGTGATGTCATGCTACTGAGTGTGTCAGCAGATTAGATTTGTGTAAAAATTATTCTCTCTATGATGGTATGTGGAATTTGTTTTGCAGAGCCGGACACTATCCTCATGTTCAAAATATTCTATGGAGTATTCGGAGGAGGAACCCGCCTTGCAATGCCGAAGACAAATCTGCGTGTTGGACTCATCGTCATTGAAGCCTGGTTCAGGGGCTACTGAGGGAGTCCTGGATTAGGGGGTATCCGGACAGCCGGACTATAACCTTTGGCCGGACTGTTGGACTATGAAGATACAAGATTAAAGACTTTGTCCCGTGTTCGGATGGGACTCTCCTTGGCGTGGAAGGCAAGCTTGGCAATACGGATATGTAGATCTCCTTCCTTGTAACCGAATCTGTGTAACCCTAGCCCCCTCCGGTGTCTATATAAACCGAAGGGTTTTAGTCCGTAGGACAACAACAATCATACCATAGGCTAGCTTCTAGGGTTTAGCCTCTACGATCTCGTGGTAGATCAACTCTTGTAATACTCATATCATCAAGATCAATCAAGCAGGAAGTAGGGTATTACCTCCGTTGAGAGGGCCCGAACCTGGGTAAACATCGTGTCCCCCGCCTCCTGTTACCATCCGCCTTAGACTCACAGTTCGGGACCCCCTACATGAGATCCGCTGGTTTTGACACTGACACACACCTTTATAAAGAAGGAGTAGATGGTGTTATTAGACGTTGTGTACCTGAGCATGAACAGGAACAAATGCTACGCAAGTGTCACTCCAAGGCTTATGGAGGACACCACGCTGGAGATAGAACTGCACATAAGGTATTGCAATCTGGTTTTTATTTGCCTACTCTCTTCAAGGATGCCCGTAAGTTTGTCTAGTCTGGTGATGAATGTCAAAGAATTGGTAATATTAGGAGACGTCAAGAAATGCCTATGAACTATTCACTTGTTATTGAACCATTTGATGTTTTAGGCTTTGATTATATGGGACCGTTTCCTTCCTCTAATGGCCATACACATATTTTATTTGCTGTTGATTACGTTACTAAGTGGGTGGAAGCTATTCCAACTAGTAGTGCTCATCATAACACCTCTATTAAGATGCTTAAATAAGTTATTTTTCTGAGGTTTGGAGTTCCTAGATATTTAATGACTGATGGTGGTTCACATTTTATTCATGGTGCTTTTCGTAAGATGCTTGCTAAGTATGACGTTAATCATAGAATTGCATCTTCATACCACCCACAGTCTAGTAGTCAAGTAGAATTGAGTAATAGACAGATCAAATTAATTTTGCAAAAGACTGTTAACAGATCTAGAAAGAATTGGTCTAAGAAACTTGATGATGCATTATGGGCCTATATGTATGCCCATGATGCGGCTATATCTCCCACGTGTCGAGGCATGACTTGGAGGCATAACCGCATGGTGGTTTTGTCGCAAGAAGGGTCATCTTCACACAATCCCATGTAATGAACAAGAATGGGATAAAGAGTTGGCTTACAATCGCCACTTCACACAATACATTAATTAAACATACATCATTCAGAGTACACACATAGTCCGACTACGGACAACCAAATGAAAAATAAGATAACCCAACTGCTAGATCCCCGACCGTCCCAACTGGGCTCCACTACCGATCAACAGTAAAAGAAACAACACAATGAACACGATCTTCATCGAGCTCCACTTGAGCTCGGTTGCGTCATCTGCACTCGGATCATCGGCACCTGCAATTATTTGGAAGTATCTGTGAGTCACGTGGACTCAGCAATCTCACACCCGCGAGATCAAGACTATTTAAGCTTAAGGGTAGGCGAAGGTAGTGAGGTGGAGCTGCAGCAAGCACTAGCATGTATGGTGGCTAACATACGCAAATAAGAGTGAGAAGAGAAGCAACGCAACGGTCGTGAAGCTAGAAGTGATCAAGAAGTGATCCTGAAACTACTTACGCACAACCATAACACAAGAACCGTGTTCACTTCCCGGACTCCGCCGAAAAGAGACCGTCACGGCTACACACGCGGTTGATGCATTTTAATTAAGTCAGGTGTCAAGTTCTCTACAACCGGATGTTAACAAATTCCCATCTGCCACATAACCGCGGGCACGGCTCTCGAAAGTTTATACCCTGCAGGGGTGTCCCAACTTAGCCCATCACAAGATCTCACGGTCAACGAAAGATATTCCTTCTCCCGGGAAGGCCCGATCAGTCTCGGAATCCCGGTTACAAGACATTTCGACAATAGTAAAACAAGATCAGCAAATCCGCCCGAATGTGCCGACAAATCCCGATAGGAGCTACACATATCTCGTTCTCAGGGCACACCGGATAAGTCAAGCTACAAGTAAAACCAGGCCTCGAGTTTCCCCGTGGTGGCCCCACAGGCTGCTCGGTTCGAACCAACACTCAGAGGAGCACTGGCCCGGGGGGGTTAAAATAAAGATGACCCTTGGGAGCGCGACTCCCAAAGGAAAAAGGATTAGGTGGCAAATGTTAAAACCAAGGTTGGGCCTTGCTGGAGGAGTTTTATTCTTAGCGAACTGTCCAGGGGTTCCCATAACACCCAACCGTGTAAGGAACGCAAAATCAAGGAACATAACACAGGTATGACGGAAACTAGGGCGGCAAGAGTGGAACAAAACACCAAGCATAAGGCCGAGCCTTCCACCCTTTACCAAGTATATAGGTGCATTAATTAAAATAAGAGATATTGTGATATCCCAACATATCCATGTTCCAACATGGAACAAACTTCAGCTTCACCTGCAACTAGCAACGCTATAAGAAGGGCTGAGCAAAAGTTGTAACTTAGCCAAACAACGGTTTGCTAGGAAAGGATGGTTAGAGGCTTGACATGGAAATACGGATGCCTTTTGGGCTAAAGAATGCTGGTTCAACGTTTGCAAGAGTAGTCCATGACGCTTTTGAGCCGCAAATGCACAGAAATGTAGAAGCTTACATGGATGACATAGTGGTCAAAAGCAAGGACAGGGCAACTCTGGTTCATGATTTAGATGAGACCTTTGCAAATCTACGCAAGATCAACCTCAAGCTCAACCCCGAGAAGTGCGTGTTTGAGTCCCTTCCGCAAGCTTCTCGGTTCTTCGTGTCTCTCGGGAATTGAAGCCAACCCGACAAGATCAAGGCCATTGAGCAGATTGAAGCACCAAAGCGCGTCAAGGATGTACGAAGACTTGCGGCTATGCGTGGCTGCTCTCGGCAGGTTTATCTCTAGGTCTGCTGAGCGCCCGCCATTTTTCAAGATTTTGAAAAAGGCAGGTCCAATGAAATGGACTCGAAGCGGAGGCTGCGCTGCAGGACTTAAAGAGGTACCTGTCCTCCACTCAATACTTGTCGCACCTAGGCTACAAGAGAAGTTGCTGCTATATATAGCGGCAACCAATCAAGTGGTTAGTGCTGCGTTAGTAGCGGAAAGGGAGGCGGATGATGAGCCAGCAACCAAGGCAGATGCATCCAGCGACAAGCAGGGGGCTTCACCGGCGAGCTCTGGTCCCGACAACGATGGATCTGCGCAGACGCGTGCGAGAAGATGCGAGAAAAGGATGGTGCAGCGCCGGTTTACTTTGTCGGTTCCCTTCTCTGGGGCTAGGTCAAGGTACTCGGTGTGCAGAAATTGCTTTTCGGCCTCCTCATGGCCTCGAAAGCTGCGCCATTACTTCCAAGCACATGAAATCATCGTCGTCACTCGCTTTCTCAAGAGGATATTGCAAAATTCGAAGCAAATGTAGGATTGTCGAGTGGGCACTAGAACTGTCAAGCTTTGGCCTCAAGTTTGAAAGCACTTCAACTATCCAAAGCAGGCTTGGCAGAGTTTATAGCAGAATGGACGCCAACGCAAGATGAAGAAATTCCAGACGAGTATCCCCGTCAAGGAAGCAAGTAAAGAGTGGCTGATGTACTTTGATGGTGCCTTCGCTGCAAGGCGCCGGTGTGGGCGCATCGCTTGTCGCGCCAATCGGAGAGCACCTCAAGTACATAGTCCAAATGCACTTTCCCAAGGAGCAAGCAACAAACAATACTGCAGAGTATGAAGGTTTGCTTGCCGGTCTCAGAATTGCGGTAGACCTTGGGATCAAGAAGCTCATTGTCAGGGGTGACTCGCAGCTTGTCGTCCGCCAAGTAAACAAAGATTATCAGAGTCCATTGATGGAAACCTACGTGGATGAAGTGAGAAAGCTAGAAGAGCACTTTGACGGCCTGCAGATGGAACATGTTCCAAGAGCTCAGAATGATATAGCTGATGGCCTGTCAAAGTGCGCCGA
Organism: Aegilops longissima; assembly: GCA_021605205.1. NCBI lineage: Eukaryota > Viridiplantae > Streptophyta > Magnoliopsida > Poales > Poaceae > Aegilops > Aegilops longissima. The sequence goes on along the minus strand of CM038681.1, from coordinate 307,265,163 downwards.
CTCAAGTTACTGTGGAACCAGGGATTTTGTGCTCAAGCTGACTCAACCGATCAGTAGCGCCATCAACCGGACAGAACAAGAAGAGGAAGTTGATTTCTGGTGACTATTTTCCGGCAGAGCTTCCCGAAGCCGCCGCCAAGAAGGTCCCCAGGATTAACACCAAGAGTGCTGAGGAGCAGTCTGCTCCGACAAGCCCTAGGGTTTGTTTCGTTGAAGCAGACGCTCCCGACAAGTTTTGCTCCGGTAAGCTTGCCGGGGAACATCAAGCTCCGGCCGAGCCGCAGGTTCTCGCCGTAGAAGCTGATGTTCCCGCAGCAGCAGACGTGCCTTTAGTCCTTGTTGTTGAGCCACAAGCTCCAAAGATCGGCACAAAGAGATTGTCCGCTTCCTTGAGACAGAGAACTTCCCAAGAGCAAGAAGAAGCGGAAAGAGTAGCCCGGCAGTCAAGTATGTACTAGTTTGTCGACAAAGACGCTGCATGTAAGAAGACTCAATGGGGTGAAATTGAAGTGTATTCACCGGGTAGATGGACGAAACTGTTGGCGAGATACATGGAGGCATATGTGGTCACCACATTGGCGCAAGAGCGCTTGCCGCAAAGCTTTCCGCAAGGTTTCTTCGGCCGACAGCCTCCGTGATGCAACGCACAAGTAACCAAGTGTGAAGCGTGCGGTTCCATTCCAAACAGATACACCAGCCAGCTCAAGCTCTCCGGAAGATCCCTTTATCCCGCCATTTTCGTCGGGGGCTCGACATTCTCGCCCCTTTCCCGAAGCTGTCGGGGCTTTGAGTACTTGTACGTCGCAATAGACAAGTTCACAAAGTGGCGGAAGTGGAAGCAGTGAGGAAGGTGACAAGACATCAAGCGATCAAGTTCTTCAGTCAATTGTTTGCCGCTTTGGGATTCCTAACAGGATCATCACCGACAACGGCACACAGTTCACGAGCCGCACCTTCATGCAGTACGTCCAAGATCTTGGCGCCAAGGTCTGCTTTGCTTCTATTGCTCATCCGAGAAGCAACGGTCAAGCAGAGAGGGCAAATGCTGAAGTGCTGCGTGGGCTCAAGACCGAACTTTCGACGAGCTGCACAAGTGCGGAAGAAACTGGATTGAGGAGCTGCCGGTGGTTCTTGGTCGATCAGACGACGCCAAATCAAGCCACCGCCGACACCTTCGCTCTAGTCTATGGAGCAGAGGCAGTTCTCCCCACGGAACTCGATTCGGTCACCTCGAGTGCTCGCTATGATGAGCTTGAGCAAGAGAAGCTGTGACAAGATGACGCTGCTCCTTGAGGAGGACCGTCTTCAGCTGCTTTGACGAGCTGCTCGTTATCAGCAAGCTTTGCGCGCTACCATAGCCGCAGTTAATGCCGAAGTCTCGAGGAAGGCGACCTTGTTCTTGGCGCGCTCAGTCCGCCAAGAATTCCAACAAGTTGACGCTTGAAGTGGGAAGGCCCTTATCGGGTGAAACGAGTCACTAGGCTCTGGCGCTGTCCGCTTTGAGACCGAAGATGGCATTCCGGTGTGCAACTCTCGAACATTGAGCATCTTCGTAAGTTTTACGTCAGCGCGGTTGCGGAACCTGTTCCGCAACCACCTTTTGTACAAGTCTTGCCGATGTTGCATGTAATCCTTTGTACAAAGCCGGCGCAGACCCGTGCATAAGTAAAGCTCATGTGTTGCGCACAACTTGTCAATTTCATGCTTTCATCATCATTTTGCATGTGTTATCTGACATTTTGTGCAGCATCCACACCCGGTAAGCAATAACGAGCCACAAGGCTCCATAACTTTATTTTCTCTTCTTTCTCTTTCTCAAAGAAAGGAAGGTTCCTTCGCCCACAAGTTAGCCGGGGGGGGGGGGGGCAAGGGAAGATAATGAAGATAATGGTGTGGGCCGCCAAGCGTCGCTCGAGGAAGTGTCGCCTTACCGGAAAGCAAACGACAGAAAAGCTAAGTTGCCAAAGTTTGAGCAATCAGTTTTTAAATTTTTAAGTTATCTTCCTCGAACGATAGTACTTTGTATGGAAAACCTATGCGCGGAGGAACCAACTCGTAGCTAGTTTGCGCCCTTACTTTGTTTCGAGTCCGCTCAACAACTTAAGTGAGCTGCGACTAGTTGCGACAAGGTTGCTTGTCGGAGGCGGCACCGCCAAAGAAGCTGCCGACGTTCAAGACTCAGCGCTCATGCAAACGTGTTCGCTACCGACAAGTTCCCTAAAAATGTAGGGCACAAACATACAAAGGAAGGAACCAAGTAAAGGAAGTAACATTGCAATCATTGCCTAAGATAGAGTTATATTACAAAATAGCTTGTCGCAGATCTAATAAATTGTTCTCCTAAACATGATCAGCAGCGACAAGGGAAAGATAAAATTGGCGGCCTAGTCTACGCGGTCGCCATCAACCCGCTTGATCTTGCCCACCTTGTCCACAATGGGTGCGATAAGGGCTTTGAGCGCCCACATCGGCATCTGGTGGCAAGGATCCGAGGACGCCGTTGAGGTTGAGGCCTGGATTGCGGAAGGCCACCTTCATCAACACCTTCCGAGAGCTCCCGCACAGATCCGGGCGCGATTCCTCGGCCAGCTGCTTTGGGATCTCTTCCGAGTCGCTGGAGAGCCGCCACCACGCCTTGAGGAACAAGCTGAGCTTGGCGCTGGGTTGAGACGCTCGTCGGAGGAGTACCCAAGATCCACCATCCCAGCTCCATCAGCTCCTTGTCGATGGCGGCGGCAGATCCACAAGACCCTCCGCCCAATGCATCACGTTCTCTCTGAAGGTGTTCGGCGGTCGAGCACTCGCCAAAGAGCTCCTCGTTGGCCTTGATCTTCTCCAACAGGCCACCTCCGCTCCTTGGCACCGCCCGGCGTCTGCATCGTGGTGGTCGCTTCAGCTCAAGATCTGCCTTGGAGTCCTTGGCGGCATCGAGCTCTTTGATCCTTTCAGCGAGACGGCCCTGCAACTCGCCAAGAGTGTAGGCGTCCTTCTCGCGCTCGTGTTTCAGCGCAGCAAGCTCTTCGCCGCTCTTCTGGAGGTTGGCCTCCAACTGCGTCACCTTCGTCTCCAGCTCTTTCTTGGCGGCCTCGGCAGCTGCAGTAGCATCCTTTGCTTCCTTGAGAGCTCCGCCAATTGATTGCTCGCGCGCGGCAAGCTCTTCCTCATAGCTGTCAAGATTGATCTTCCGCTGCCAACTCGCCTTCTTGCGCAGATAGCTTCTCGACAGCAAGCCGTTGCTGCTCCTCGACCTCAGCCTTCTCAAGGATGAAGGCTGTGCGCTCTTCAGCGAGTCGCTCCGCTCTTCCGCTACGTTAGGAGAGCTTTTGGTTGGCGCCCGAGCTCCTCTCAAGCGCTTCTCCATGTCTGCTCCCGCCCTCGCGACAAGTGCTTCCCGGGACTCCAACTTGGCTTGTCGGGCGCGGTAGAGCGACAACAGCTTCTTCAGCAGCTGCTCCTCCTCAAACTCGCCGCTGCTGCTGCTTGGCGCGTCAACCAGCGACAGCCCAGCGGAGGCGAGCAGCTCTTCGTCAAAGGTCTCCCCTTCGACCGGCGCCACAGAGCTCGACGTCGTGGGAGCTTGATGAAGACGCTGTCGCCGGCCTTTAGATAGGCGCCGGGCTGGGGCTCTTCGGAGCCTGACGCTGCACCGGTGGCGGAGGGATCGGCGGTCGGCGTAGCGCCTGGCGCTCCTGCGGCCTCAGGGTCGTCAGTGCGATCGCCAGACCCCTCGCCAGCCTTTGCAGCGGCAGCCTTGGCGGCCTCTTCGCCGGCGGCCCCATCGGCGCCAGCCTCTTCGTCCATGGTGGCGACGTCGTTAGTGTTGCCGCGCGCGTCCTCATCGCCGGCGACCTCAATCTCCATCGGCTCTGCGGCAGATGGATCTGACGATCAAAAAAAGAAAGAACAGTCAAGCAAATGTTCGAAAAGAAGATCAGAAGAAAAAGAGCCCAAGGGAAATTTTCAAGCAAGAAGATTACCTGCGATGGGATCTGCAGCCATGGTCTCGATCACCGGAGGATCACTGGTGCTGTCCCTCGTCGGAGAAGTCTCCCTTGCCGGAGAACGCCCTTGCCGGAGAATTCTCCCTTGGCGGCGAGTCGAGCAGTAGGAATTTCGGAGCGGCTTCCGGCACTCCGATGAGGCTACTCTGCTCCTACACAAATCAACAAGTCGATATCAAGAAGAAGGAGCACCCATGCACACCTAACCGTAAGAAGTAAACCATATACTTACTGGGGCCAGCTTTGGGGCTGCTTTGAGGAAGGGTTGCCGGTCCGCAAGGGGTCTCAGACGCGCCTCCTGTTGCTACTGGGGATCATCCTCGATGACAACCACCGGGTCTTGGCTCTCTTCGACGCTCTACGGGCAGCGTCACGAAAAGGAAAGAGTTCAGCATGAAGCAAATCAGATACAAGACAAAGCAACCAAATTGAAGAAATACAAGCACAGCATAGAAGCTTACTCTACTTCTTCTTCCTCGCCGGAGCTGAGCGGAGAGATCAATTCGGCTCGCCTCCGGTGCGAAGAGGCGGAGGAGTAGTTTCTCTTAACCGCTTGGCGGGGTGGCAGCGTGGCACGAGAGGATCCCGCCTCGCTTATTGCAGCGGTGTGGGGTGCTCTCCAGGCAACATGATGCTTGCTGCTGGTGGGCGCGTCGACGGCGCTATGGTTGTTGGCCCGTCTGCCGCCCCGTCACTTCCCCGACCTTGCGGAGACGCCTTCTTGGTGGAGCTTTGGGCTCCACTCGTGGCAAGCTACTTGAAGGTGTGGAGGAGGCGCCCTCGGCAGACTCGCTCGGCTCAACCTCGGGCTCGGCCTGCTCCTCCTCGCCGGCAAGCTCCTCTCGATCAGCAAGGCTTGCCGCCTCGCTGCCTCTGCCTCCTCCACGGTGAACCCGATTCGCCCGGTAGCAGAATGCTGCCGCCTCCTCCACCTGGTGGCGGCGCGCTACATCTCGGCGTCGGTGGTGTCACGGTGAGCCACTTACGCTCGTCGGTGCGGATCGGCACTTCTTCCAAGCTGTCGAAGAATTGCCGCACAACGTCGTCCGCAGCTCTTGCCAGTTGGAACGATCCCATGCGAATCGCACAACGGCATCATGGCGCGGATGCGGTCGAGCGAAGAGTTGTTGCACAATGGGACGACTCCCTCGCAACCTAAACCACTCGGGGTGATCGGGTCGTGCTTGAACAGCTCCAAAGAGCATCGCATCCAACTCCAAGACGGTGAAATTCCAGTTGAGGCCCGGCGCAGCCTCATGATGTCCGCCGCATTTTGGAACTCCAGTGTAGGTCTCCTCCTCTCCTGCAAGGGAGCGATGCGGCGGCGAAGGAAATCTGCGCCAACGGTGCCTACAGTGAGTCCGGCAAGCCTGAGGCGCAGGATCCGGGTCACAACAATCTTCAACCTAGCATCCTCCAGCGCCAAGTTGCTCCAATCGTTGCAGCAAGACTATGGGAGTTTGGCATGGGCAGTGAAGGGTCATGGGTTCTCCTCAACGATCCAACACCAATCGGCTCTCCACTCCTCCCACTTGCTGCGGAGCTCTCCTTCCAGATAGGCTTTTTCTTGCCGATCCCGGAGATCCAAGCAATCCCTCCGGCAAGTGGCTCTCCTCTCTCGACGCGGGGCATGAAGAAGTGGCGGAAGAGGGCTACGTTTGGGTGGACTCCGACAAAGTTTTCGCAAAGGTGTGCGAAAACTGCCATGGTCAGGACAACATTGGGGGTGAAATCAAGGAGGCGAAGCCCGTAGGTGTTCATGATATCGCAGAAGAATTCAGAGAAGGGCGGGCAGAGCCCACAATAGAAGAAGAGCGCGAAGAAGGGGTACCCGTTCGGAACCGACTCTGATGCGGCGGAGAGTACCTTCGTGCGCGGATGCGCCCGCGTCTCCGTCGACCAGAAGAGGTAGTAGCCCTCTCTCAGCTCCTTTGCGTCGAGCTGGGGGAAGACGGCCCGCTCCTTTCGCAGCGCCGCGAGCCGCTGCGCCTCGGCCGACTTCACGCCCTTCCCCTTGTCGGCTTTCGGGGCCATGGCGGAGGTGGTGGAGGAGACCGACAGCGTTGATGGCGCTGGTGGCGATGGGGAGCGGAGCTCTGCTCTCTTCAGACTAGAGAAGAGGGGAGTGGCGGTGGTTTTTAGATGGGACAGCAAATGGCGAGGTGGGCGACCTGCCCTGCTTCCCTGCTTATAAGGAGGAGAGGGGCGGACGCCCGCTTTTCAATTAAAAGCCCCCACGATCTCTCCCACGATGCAACGCTCGACGCGTGCTGTTCGTGGGGGACGTGGTGGGTCTGGAGCAAGTTATGGCGTGATCTAGGCCGTGCGTGCCCGTGCACTATTTTGGGCCTGGCCCAACAGCGCTTCGGCACTGCAGGTGGCCCAGGCCGGGGCTCTGTCGGTGTACTAGAGTAGGGTACCCTAGTATCCCGAACTTCTGTGCAGGCAGATTTGCACCAGCTGTAGGGCTTGCCTGGTGACCGCCAAGGTCCTCCATAGTTCCTTTGGAGTCATTCAAGAACAAAGTATTTAAGCCAAGGAGACAAGTCCCCGGCAAGAGGAGCTTGCCGGGAAGGCCACTCAAGGCACGCAGAAGACAAGACCCCAGCAAGAGGAGCTTGCCGGGAAGGCTCGGTGAGCGACAAGCCTCCGGGCACGACAAGGATTCAGCCGCGGCAAGGCGCTTGCCGCGGCAGGCAACCTCTCTTCATCTCCGCTCCAGCTCATCCACCAACGTGTCGCCATGGGACCATTCCAGGCGTGCGTGTCAAGAGGCTGTGCAGCCAGCGGAGAGCAGCGGTAAGCGGCCCTGACAGGAGTGCCATCGTGGCAAGCGGTGGCGCCCCTAACGGTCCCTTTCTGCACTGTTTAGGCGACATGGACGGGCATTTAATGGTTTTGTCCCTTGCCGTCAGAGTTAGGTAGAATACACTATACAAAGTAGCTGTACCAACCGCAACTCATTTTCCCGTTTTTGCCCTTGTCTACGTTGCCACCTGTTGGTGACCCCTGGAGCCTATAAAAGGAGGCCCATGCGCAACGTAGAGGAGGTTCGGTTCGGTTCGACTCATTCGAAACCAGAGACACTCACGCTAGGTTTTGTAGCTATCATAGCTCTCTAGCAAGAACACAATACAATCAGACAAGCAGCAGTAGGAGTATTATCTCTCCGAAGAGCTCCGAAGCTGGGTAAACTGCTCGTGTGTTTCTCCTCGATCTGCTCTTCGTGCAATCTCCGCCCCCCACCGAACCGAAAGGGACTCGGTCCGCCGGTCCCATAGGTGTTTGTGGGTTACGACCAGCTTCCCCGACATTTTCCCTATCCTATTTTTAGGCTTTTCTGAGTCTTTTGAGACACTCGCCATCATAGTGATTTTTTGTCGCACCTTTTCGTCGTCGCTGCCCTGATTTCCGAAAAAAAATTATGAAAAAAAATTCGTGCCCATCTTATCATTTTGACCTGGGAAGAGTTTTGAGATACTCGCCATTAATGTGATTTTTCTTAAAAAAAAGAGGAGCACAAAAAAAAAAAACAGAGCGGAAAAATTCCATAGTGTGCTTTTCACTTGTTTACGGGTAGCACCATGATTTTGGTAGTGTTCTAGGCTCGCGTCTCTAGCACGGTCTAGCCTAGGACCAGCACAGTATCGTCGTTGAGCGTTTATTCAACTTTGCATCTCTGAATTGATTATTGCTAATCTTTTTTCTACCATATTATAAGCTTTCCTAGCTCCACATAAATCTACATCGTGTGTTTGACTCTCCCTGGTAATCGCTCTATCCAAACTTTGAGAGTTTTGACTACAGCGGTTGCCGATCACCGCCTTCTGCTGGGTGAGAATTGGTAAGAATTTGAGATTTGTTTGACGGATTTGTGACACCCACCACCACCACTTGTTAGTAGTCTGTAGGATCATATTCTTGTGTGTTTCTATTGCTGCAAACCATGGCAGGATTGACTGGGAGAACTTGACGAACAAGGAGCTTCATGATAAGTTTCAGCAAATGATGAGTGGACAGGTGCAAGATGTGCTAAACAGATTTGAATGATACGTCTCCATCGTATCTACTTTTCCAAACACTTTTGCCCTTGTTTTGGACTCTAACTTGCATGATTTGAATGGAACTAACCCGGACTGACACTGTTTTCAGCAGAATTGCCATGGTGTTATTTTTGTGCAGAAATAAAAGTTCTCGGAATGACCTGAAACTTCCCGGAGAATATTTTTGGAATATATTAAAAATACTGGTGAAAGAATCAAGGCCAGCTGGCCCACACCCTGTCCACGAGGGTGGGGGCGGGCCTACCCCCCTGGGCGCGCCCCCCTGCCTCATGGGCCCCCTGGTGCTCCACCGACCTCAACTCCAACTCTATATATTCACGTTCGGGGAGAAAAAAAAATCAAAGAGAAGGATTCATCGCGTTTTACGATATGGAGCCATCGCCAAGCCCTAATCTCTCTCGGGAGGGCTGATCTGGAGTCCGTTCGGGGCTCCGGAGAGGGGAATCCATCGCTGTCGTCTTCACCAACCTTCCTCCATCAACAATTTCATGATTCTCACCGTCGTGCGTGAGTAGTTCCATCGTAGGCTTGCTCATGTAATCGAGTTAGTTTTGTTAGGGTTTGATCCCTAGTATCCACTATGTTCTGAGATTGATGTTGCTATGACTTTGCTATGCTTAATGCTTGTCACTAGGGCTCGAGTGCCATGATTTCAGATCTGAACCTATTATGTTTTCATGAATATATGTGAGTTCTTGATACTATCTTGCAAGTCTATAGTCACCTATTATGTGTTATGATCCGTTAACCCCGAAGTGACAATAATCAGGATACTTACCGGTGATGACCGTAGTTTGAGGAGTTCATGTATTCACTATGTGTTAATGCTTTGGTCCGGTACTCTTTTAAAAGGAAGCCTTAATATCCCTTAGTTTCCAATAGGACCCCGCTGCCACGGGAGGGTAGGACAAAATATGTCATACAAGATCTTTTCCATAAGCACGTATGACTATATTCAGAATACATGCCTACATTACATTGATGAACTGGAGCTAGTTCTGTGTCACCCTATGTTATAACTGTTGCATGAAGAATCGCATCCGACATAATTATCCGTCACTGATCCAATGCCTATTAGCTTTTCACATATTGCTCTTTGCTTAGTTACTTCTCCGTTGCCACTGTTACGCTTACTACAAAACTGCTACTATTACTTTTGCCACCGCTACCGTTACTTCCATACTACTTTGCTACTAAATACTTTGCTGCAGATATTAAGTTATCCATGTGTGGTTGAATTGACAACTCAACTGCTAATACTTGAGAATATTCTTTGGCTCCCCTTGTGTCGAATCAATAAATTTGGGTTGAATACTTTACCCTCGAAAACTGTTGCGAAACCCTATACTTGTGGGTTATCAAGACTATTTTCTGGCGCCGTTGCCGGGGAGCATAGCTCTATTCTTTGAGTCACTTGGGATTTATATCTGCTGATTACTATGAGGAACTTGAAAGACGAGAAAACCAAAATCTATCCCTCAACTACAAGGGGAGGTAAGGAACTACCATCTAGCTTTGCACTTGATTCACCTTCTGTTTTGAGTAAACTTGCGACACCTAAACCTGCTTCTGCTATTAATTCTGATATGTCGCATGTTATTGATAATGTCACTTCTGCTTTGCATGATACTTATGACGAAACTACTTCTATGCTTGATACTACTGTGCCACTAAGTGAATTTCTTGATGAACAACTTACTAGGGCTAGAGAGAACGAAATTATTGAAACTGATAATATTGATGAAAGTGATGATGAAGATTCTCCCCTAGATATGAATTGCCTGTTGTGCCTGAGGGTTATGTTATGGATGAAGAAACTGCTAGAGACTTTCTTTCTTGCAATGATAGATATGATTTTAAGAAATTATTAGCTAAGATGAAGGAAAAGTCTTTGAATTCAAGAATGAAGTATGACCCTGCTTTTGCTACTTCACCTATCTGTGTTACTGATAAGGATTATGATTTCTCTGTTGATCCTGAGATAATTACTTTGGTTGAATCTGATCCTTTTTATGGCTATGAATCTGAAACTGTTGTGGCACATCTTACTAAATTGAATGACATAGCCACCCTGTTCACTAATGATGAGAAAACTCGCTACTACTATATCCTTAAATTATTTCCGTTCTCATTAAAGGGTGATGCTAAACACATGGTTTAATTCTCTTGATCCTGGTTGTGTACGTAGTCCCTAGGATATGATTTATTACTTCTCTGCTCAATATTTCCCCGCTCATAAGAAACAAGCTGCCTTAAGGGAAATATATAATTTTGTGCAAATTGAAGAAGAGAGTCTCCCACAAGCTTGGGGGAGGCTTCTCCAATTACTTAATGCTTTGCCTGATCATCCTCTCAAGAAAAATGAAATACTTGATATCTTTTATAATGGACTAACTGATGCTTCCAGAGACCACCTGGATAGTTGTGATGGTTGTGTTTTTAGGGAAAGAACAATTGATCAAGCTGAATTGTTATTGAATAATATGTTGACTAATGAAAATAATTGGACACTTCCTGAACCAACTCCTAAGCCAACTCCGAAGAAAAGGAGTATTCTATTTCTCAGTCCTGAAGATATGCAAAAGGCAAAGAAATCTATGAAATAAAAGGGTATTAAATCTGAAGATGTTAAGAATTTACCACCTATTGAAGAAATACATGGTCTTGGTAACCCGACACAAGTAGCAAAGGTAAATTCTCCCTATAGATTTGATGAAGGTGATATTCCTCGTTATAAGTCTGCTAGCCGATGCTTAGATGAGTTTGATAATTTTATTGTTAGACAAGAAAACTTCAATGCTTATTGGAAGACAATTGAAACGTAATGCTTATATGATTGAACACTTGAGTGATTATATGTCTAGAGTTAAAGGTGAACTTAAGCTCATTAGTAAACATGCTTCTATGGTTACCACTCAAGTAGAACAAGTGCTTAAAGCTCAAAATGATTTGCTCAATTAATTAAATAATAAGAAAAATGATAATGTTGTTAGAGTTATGACTAGAGGGGGTAACATGACTCAGGAACCTTTGTATCCTGAGGGTCACCCTAAGAGAATTGAGCAAGATTCTCAGAGAACTAATGTTGATACACCTAGTCCTTCTAAAAGGAAGAAAAAGAAAAATGATAGGACTTTGCATGCTTCTAGTGAACCTGTTGTTGACACACCTGAGAATCCCAATGATATTTCTATCTCTGATGCTGAAACACAATTTGGTGATGAACATGAACCTATTGATAATGTTAATGATAATGTTCATGTTTATGTTCAACCTAGCAATATCAATGATGTAGAAATTGAACCTGCTGTTGATCTTGATAACCCACAATCAATGAATCAACGTTATGATAAGAGAGACTTCGTTCCTAGGAAGCACGGTAAAGAAAGAGAACCATGGGTTCAGAAACCCATGCCTTTTCCTCCTAAACCATCCAAGAAAAAGGATGATGAGGATTTTGAGCGCTTTGTTGAAATGATAAGACCTATCTTTTTGCGTATGCGTTTGACTGATATGCTTAAAATAAATCCTTATGCTAAGTATATGAAAGAAATTGTTACAAATAAAAGAAAGACACCGAAAGCTGAAATCTCCACCATGCTTGCTAATTACACTTTTAAAGGTGGAATACCTAAGAAACTTAGAGATCCAGGAGTACCTACTATACCATGCTCCATTAAAAGAAACTATGTTAAAACTGCTTTATGTGATCTTGGAGCCAGTGTTAGTGTTATGCCTCTCTCTTTATATCGTAGACTTGATTTAAATAAGTTGACACCTACTAAAATATCTTTGCAAATGGCCGATAAATCAACTACTATACCTGTTGGTATTTGTGAGGATGTGCCTCTTGTGGTTGCAAACGTTACTATTTTAACGGACTTTGTTATTCTTAATATTCCCGAGGACGATAGTATGTCGATTATCCTTGGTGACCTTTTTGAATACTACAGGGGCTGTTATTGATTGTAACAAAGGCAATGTCACTTTTCATGTTAATGGTAATGACCATACGGTACACTTTCCGAGGAAACAACCTCAAGTCCACAGTATCAATTCTATTGGAAAAATTTCAACTATTACTATTGGAGGTTTTGAATTTCCTCTTCCTACTGTCACGAAGAAATATGATATTCTTTTTGTTGGGGACGTGCATATCCCCGTTGAGGTAACCTAGTGCTATTCGAAAATTCTCCGGTTTCATGCGATTCGGAATGAGTTTGTTAACAAAACTTGATCAACCTTGTTAGTGGATTCCTTTTGATGAACATGAGTTGGATGAAGCTAGAAAGCACAACCTTTTGTACCCTCCTTTTAATTTCTATTATTTAGAATAAATAAAGCAAAAATAATATTTTCTGTCTGTTTTCTGAATTGTCCGTGCAATAAAAAATACCCAAAAAATAAAAGTTCTCCAAATGTCCCGAAAACGAAATATGATTTTTTCTAGAATATTTAAGAATTTCTGGCATTGAGAACACATCAGGGGGAGCTAGCACCTGGCCACGAGGGTCCAGGGCACGCCCACCCCCCTGGGCGCGCCCCCTGCCTCGTGGGCCCCTGGTGGCCCCCCTCCAGTTATTCCAGCACACACACACACACTCCTTCCTCCCAAAAAATCACCAACCAGCTCAAGCACGAGTTCTAGCTCATCTTGCTGGCATTTTCGATCTCCTTGCTCAAAGCTCCACTCACAAAACTGCTTTGGGGGGTTGTTCTTCGGTATGTGACTCCTTCAATGGTCCAATTAGTTTTTGTTCTAGTGATTTATTCATTGCAAATTTTTGCTGCCTAGGTGACCCTGTTCTTGAGCTTGCATGTCAAATTTATTTGGTCCCAAGTAGTTCTAATGCATGATATAGTCTCTAAGCACTTGTGGGAGTAGTTGCTATCAATTTTGTTGAGTTTGGTTCACTTTTATTTTGAGTTACTAAAAATTTCAGAAATTTTTAGAAAATGATGAAGAGATTATTGAGGGGCTCTTTGAGCCGAGGCTCGAAGGATAAGCAAAGTGAAGAGGATAAGAAGCCCAAATATAATCTCCCTCGCACAGTGGAGGTTCGGCCGTGTGAATGGCCTTGTGATGATTTCTTGAGAGTAGCCGGGATTCATGATGATTCTTATCATTTGGCTGAGAATGCAGGACTCGTCGACTTCCTCCATAACTAGCTCGATCAGTATCTCCTACTCACTAAAAGTTTTGTGCAAAATTTTCATTCCATGCTAGGAGATCACCACCTTCGGTGGATTTTTTTATATGATGAGTATAAGGAGATGTCACTTTTTGACTTTTGTGGGGTTTGCAAGTTGCCCTTCGTGGGCAGCATAGAGGAACCACATCGTGACGATGTTGAAGGGTTTATTGATATGATCATTGTAGGGGAGACGAGGAAGGTTTTCGATGCAAGAATTACTAGCATACACTTTCCTGTTCTACGTTACTTTGCAATATTTGCTAGTAGATGCTTCGTTGGTCGCGGGAACTGTGGAAACCTTAGTGCCCCTGATATTGTTATTTTGTGGCATGCTTTGTTTCGCGATAACACTTTTAGTTTAGGCGCTATTGTTGCCAAGCGGTTAGATCTGAACCGTACGAAGGGTCCCATCTTTGAGGTATCTTTGCTTCGTGGCTAGCTAAATATTTTGAGATACCTATTAGACACTATGAGAAAGAGGAGAAGTTGCTGCCTCCTATTTTTCTAGACTATAAGAGTATCGTAGCACATGATTTTCTTGTTAAGAATAAGAAAAAGATGCTTAACTATAGACTGATATTTGGTAAAAATTACTTTGAGACTATTACCTTGCTTGCTCCTTCTTTGTTCAACTTATCTTCAGGCATGTACCTTGTCCTGCCGAAGGCCATTCATGCTTACCAGAGCCTAACACTAGCTCCAGAGCCCGAGCTGGAGCCACCACTTGATCCTCACTGTCAGTCTGTTTATCAGTGGGATCCAGAGGAGATCGCCAACCAGTGGCACCCCGAGCATCCTCCTCAGAACACCAGAGAGAGTAGATTTGATCCTTTGGCATAGACCAACTTAGGCCAAAAGCCTAAGCTTGGGGGAGTACGTATTTCTCACCGACATTACATTCATATTCACACACTCATGCCAGTTGTCGGTGCTCATACTTTTTCATTGTACTATCCATGCTAGTTTATTTTCTATTTTCTTGCTTTCTTCTTGTGTGCTTGAATAACCTTAAGAAAACCAAAAAAAATTGTAGCTTTTAGTTAGTTTACTTTCCATGCCTGTAGTAGTAGTAGTAGTAGTTAAAAGAAAATCCAAAAAGATTTCTTGTTCTTCTTTTGCTTGTTGGGAGCTTTCCCGTGTAAGTAGTTTTATTTCTTTTCTTTCCTTTGGGGGTCGAGAGGAGAAGACCATAATGAAAATGTTGAAGTGGATATTATATGCATTATTGTTAATTTTGAGCGCTTTGCTGAAATAATAAGACCTATCTTTTTGCGTATGCGTTTGACTTATATGCTTAAAATGAGTCCTTATGCTAAGTATATGAAAGAAATTGTTACAAATAAAAGAAAGATACTGGAAGCTGAAATCTCCACCATGCTTGCTAATTACAGTTTTAAAGGTGGAATACCTAAGAAACTTGGAGATCCAGGAGTACCAACTATACCATGCTCCATCAAAAGAAACTATGTTAAAACTGTTTTATGTGATCTTGGAGCCGGTGTTAGTGTTATGCCTCTTTCTTTATATCATAGACTTGACTTAAATAAGTTGACACCTACTAAAATATCTTTGCAAATGGCAGATAAATCAACCGCTATACCTGTTAGTATTTGTGAGGATGTGCCTGTTGTGGTTCCAAACGTTACTATTTTAACGGTCTTTGTTATTCTTGATATCCCTGAGGACGATGGTATGTCGATTATCCTTGGTAGACCCTTTTTGAATACTGCAGGGGCTATTATTGATTGCAACAAAGGCAATGTCACTTTTCATGTTAATGGTAATGAGCATACGGTACACTTTCCGAGGAAACAACCTCAAGTCCATAGTATCAATTCTATTGGAAAAATTTCAACTGTTACTATTGGAGGTTTTGAATTTCCTCTTCCTACTGTCAAGAAGAAATATGATATTCTAATTGTTGGGGACGTGCATATCCCCGTTGAGTTAATCTAGTGCTATTCGAAAATTCTCCGGTTTCATGCGATTCAGAATGAGTTTGTTAACAAGACTTGATCAACCTTGTTAGTGGATTCCTTTTGATGAGCATGAGATGGATGAAGCTAGAAAGCACGACCTTCTGTGCCCTCCTTTTACTTTCTGTTATATAGAATAAATAAAGCAAAAATAGTATTTTTTGTCAATTTCTGAATTGTCCGTGCAATAAAAAATACCCCAAAAGTAAAAGTTCTCCAAATGTCCCGAAAATGAAATATGATTTTTTTCTAGAATATTTAAGAATATCTGGCACTGAGAACACATCAAGGGGAGCCAGCACCTGCCCACGAGGGTCCGGGGCGCGCCCACCCCCCTGGGCGCGCCCCTACCTCATGGGCCCCTGGTGGCCCCCCTCCACTTATTCCAACACCCACACACTCCTTCTTCCTCCCAAAAAAATCACCAACCAGCTCAAGCACGAGTTCTAGCTCATCTTGCTACCATTTTCGATCTCCTTGCTCAAAGCTCCACTCACAAAACCGCTTTGGGGGATTGTTCTTCGGTATGTGACTCCTCCAATGTTCCAATTAGTTTTTGTTCTAGTGCTTTATTCATTGCAAATTTTTGCTGCCTAGGTGACCCTGTTCTTGAGCTTGCATGTCAAATTTATTTGGTCCCTAGTAGTTTTGATGCATGATATAGTCTCTAAGCACATGTGGGAGTAATTGCTATAAATTTTGTTGAGTTTGGTTCACTTTTATTTTGAGTTACTAAAAATTTCAGAAATTTTCAGAAAATGATGAAGAGATTATTGAGGGGCTCTTTCAGCCGAGGCTCAAAGGATAAGCAAAGTGAAGAGGATAAGAAGCCCAAATATAATCTCCCTCGCACAGCGGAGGTTCGGCCGTGTGAATGGCCTTGTGATGATTTCTTGAGAGCAGCTAGGATTCATGATGATTCTTATCATTTGGCTGAGAATGCAGGACTCATCGACTTCCTCCATGACCAGCTCGATCAGTATCTCCTACTCACTAATTTTTTTGTGCAAATTTTCATTTCCATGCTAGGAGATCACCACCTTCGATGGATTTTTATTTATATTATGAGTATAAGGAGATGTCACTTTATGACTTTTGTGGGGTTTGCAAGTTGCCCTTCGAGAGCAGCAGAGAGGAACCACATCATAATGATGTGGAAGGGTTTATTCAAATGATCGCTGTAGGGGAGACGAGGAAGGTTTTCGATGCAAGAATTACTAGCATACACTTTCCTGTTCTACGTTACTTTGCAATATTTGCTAGTAGATGCTTAATTGGTCGCGGGAACTGTGGAAACCTTAGTGCCCTTGATATTGTTATTGTGTGGCATGTTTTGTTTCGTGATAACACTTTTAGTTTAGGCGCTATTGTTGCCAAGCGGTTAAATCTGAACCGTACGAAGGGTCCCATCTTTCGAGGTATCTTTACTTCGTGGCTAGCTAAATATTTGGAGATACCTATTAGACACTATGAGAAAGAGGAAAAGTTGCTGCCTCCTATTTTTCTAGACTATAAGAGTATGGTAGCACATGATTTTCTTGTTAGGAATAAGAAAAAGATGCTTAACTATAGACTAATATTTGATTGAAATTACTTTGAGACTATTACCTTGCCTGCTCCTTCTTTGTTCAACTTATCTTCAGGCATGTACCTTGTCCTGCCGGAGGCCATTCATGCTTACCGGAGCCTAACACCAGCTCCAGAGTCCGAGGCGGAGCCACCACTTGATACTCACCGTCAGTCTGTTTATCATTGGGATCCGGAGGAGATCGCCAACCAGTGGCACCCCGTGCATACTCCTCAATACACCAGAGAGAGTAGCTTTGATCCTTGGGCATAGACCAACTTAGGCCAAAAGCCTAAGCTTGGGGGAGTACGTATTTCTCACAGACATTACATTCATGTTCACACACTCATGCCAGTTGTAGGTTCTCAAACTTTTTCATTGTACTATCCATGCTAGTTTATTTTCTATTTTCTCGCTTTCTTCTTGTGTTCTTGAATAACCTTAAGAAAACCAAAAAAATTAGTTGTAGCTTTTAGTTAGTTTACTTTCCATGCCTGTAGTAGTAATTAAAAGAAAACCCAAAAATATTTCTTGTTCTTCTTTTGCTTGTCGGGAGCTTTCCCGTGTAAATAGTTTTATTTCTTTTCTTTCCTTTGGGGGTCGAGAGGAGAAGACCATAATGAAAATTTGGAAGTGGCTCTTATATGCATTATTGTTGATTCAACAAAGAGCCCATGCTACCTTGTCTTCTCCCTTGTATTGAATGCCTGCAGATTTCAGCTTAGTCTAATGCACGTGCACTATTATTATTATTCACACCGTTTGGTCGTGCAAGTGAAAGGCCATAATGGCGATATATGATGGATTGATTGAGATGAGAGAAGCTGGTACGAACTCGACCTCTCTTATTTTTGTAAATATGATTAGTTCATCATTCCTGATTCTGCCTATTTTGAATGAAACATGTCTGCAATGACAATTAGAGATTATAGTTTCTTATGCCATGCTTAATTAGCTAGGAGTTTATAATGGTTTACCTTGCGTGCCAACATGCTATTAAAATGGTTGTGATGTGGTATGATAGGGTGGTATCCTCCTTTGAATGATTCGAGTAGCTTGACTTGGCACATGTTCACGCATGTAGTTGAAACAAAATCAACATAGCCTCCACGATATTTATGTTCATGGTGGATTATATCCTACTCATGCTTGCACTCAGTGTTTATTAATTTTAATGCATGTTCATGACTATTGTCGCTCTCTAGTTGGTCGCTTCCCAGTCTTTTTCTAGCCTTCACTTGTACTAAGCGGGAATACTGCTTGTGCATCCACTTCCATAAACCCCAAAGTTATTCCATATGAGTCCACCATACCTTCCTATATGCGGTATCTACCTGTCGTTCCAAGTAAATTTGTATGTGCCAAACTCTAAACCTTCAAATGAAATTCTGTTTTGTATGCTCGAATAGCTCATGTATCAACTAGGGCTGTCTGTATCTTCCATGCTAGGCGGGTTATTCTCAAGAGGAGTGGACTTTGCTCCTCACTCACAAGAAAATGGCTGGTCACCGGGATGCCCAGTCCCATGCTCAAATCAAATCAAAATAATTGCAAACAAAACTCCCCAGGACTGTTGTTAGTTGGAGGCACCCGTGGTTTCGGGCCAGCCATGGATTGATGCTTGTTGGTGGTGGGGGAGTATAAACTTTACCATTATGTTTGGGAACCGCCTATAATGTGTGTAGCATGGAAGATATCGAGGTCTCTCGGTTGTTATGTTGACAATGAAAGTATGCCGCTCAAAAAATTATTCATCTCTGCTTCAAAACCGAGCTTTGGCACCTCTACAAATCCCTGCTTCCCTCTGCGAAGGGCCTATCTATTTACTTTTATGTTGAGTCATCACCCTCTTATTAAAAGGCACCAGTTGGAGAGCACCGCTCTCATTTGCATCCATTACTATTAATTTATATAGAGTATGACTATGACTGGATCTCTTTTACCATGAATTACAATGTTTAGTCAGTCCTTGATCTTCAGAGGTGCTCTACATTTATGTTTTGCGGTCTCAGAAAGGGATAGCGAGATACCATCTTGTTATATCATATTATGATTGTTTTGAGAAAGTGTTGTCATCCGAGATTTATTATTATTTCTCGCTAGTTGATTATGCCATTGATATGAGTAAATATGAGACCTAAGTGTTATTGTGAATATGGTTAGTTCATAATCTTTGCTGAAAACTTGAATGTTGGCTTTACATATTTACAACAACAAGAGAAAACAGTGTTTGTAAAAGTTTTTCCTCATCACTTCCAGTTTGTCAACTGAATTGCTTGAGGACAAGCAAAGGTTTAAGCTTGGGGGAGTTGATACGTATCCATCGTATCTACTTTTCCAAACATGTTTGCCCTTGTTTTGGACTCTAACTTGCATGATTTGAATGGAACTAACCCGGACTGACGCTGTTTTCAGCAGAATTGCCATGGTGTTATTTTTGTGCAGAAATAAAAGTTTTCGGAATGACCTGAAACTTCACGGAGAATATTTTTGGAATATTAAAAAAATACAGGCGAAAGAATCAAGGCCAGGGGTCCCACACCCTTTCCACGAGGGTGGGGGCGTGCCTACCCCCCTGGCACGCCCCCTGCCTCGTGGGCCCCTTGGTGCTCCACCGACCTCAACTCCAACTCTATATATTCACGTTCGGGGAGAAAAAAATCAGAGAGAAGGATTCATTGCGTTTTACGATACGGAGCCGCCGCCAAGTCCGTTCGGGGCTCCGGAGAGGGGAATCCGTCGCCGTCGTCATCATCAACCTTCCTCCATTACCAATTTCATAATGCTCACAGCCGTGCGTGAGTAATTCCATCGTAGGCTTGCTGGACGGTGATGGGTTGGATGAGATTTATCATGTAATCGAGTTAGTTTTGTTAGGGTTTGATCCCTAGTATCCACTATGTTCTGAGATTGATGTTGCTATGACTTTGCTATGCTTAATGCTTGTCACTAGGGTCCGAGTGCCATGATTTCAGATTTGAACCTATTATGTTTTCATGAATATATGTGAGTTCTTGATCCTATCTTGCAAGTCTATAGTCACCTATTATGTGTTATGATCCATTAACCCCGAAGTGACAATAATCGGGATACTTACCGGTGATGACCGTAGTTTGAGGAGTTCATGTATTCACTATGTGTTAATGCTTTGGTCCGGTACTCTATTAAAAGGAGGCCTTAATATCCCTTAGTTTCTAATAGGACCCCGCTGCCACGGGAGGGTAGGACAAAAGATGTCATACAAGTTCTTTTCGATAAGCATGTATGACTATATTCGGACCCTAGTGATGAACTGGAGCTAGTTTTGTGTCACCCTATGCTATAACTGTTGCATGAAGAATCGCATCTGACATAATTATCCATCACTGATCCAATGCCTACGAGCTTTTCACATATTGCTCTTTGCTTAGTTACTTCTCCGTTGCCACTGTTACGCTTACTACAAAACTGCTACTGTTACTTTTGCCGCTGTTACCGTTACTTCCATCCTACTTTGCTACTAAATAATTTGCTGCAGATATTAAGTTATCCAGGTGTGGTTGAATTGACAACTCAACTGCTAATACTTGAGAATATTCTTTGGCTCCCCTTGTGTCGAATCAATAAATTTGGGTTGAATACTTTACCCTCGAAAAACTGTTGCGATCCCCTATACTTGTGGGTTATCAGTGACAAATCCTTATCTCGATCTATGCCAACATAACAAACACCTATGGAGATACCTGTAGAGCATCTTTATAATCATGCAGTTACGTTGTGACGTTTGATAGCACACAAGGCATTCCTACGGTATCCGGGAGTTGCATAATCTCATAGTCGAAGGAATATGTATTTGACATGAAGAAAGCAATAGCAATAAAATTGAAATATCATAATGCTAAGCTAACGAATGGGTTTTGTCCAACACATCATTCTCCTAATGATGTGATCCCGTTATCAAATGACAACTAATGTCCATGGTTAGGAAACCTTAACCATCTTTGATCAATGAGCTAGTCAAGTAGAGGCTCACTAGGGACACGATGTTTGTTTATGTATTCACACATGTATTTAGGTATCCGATCAATACAATTCTAGCATGAATAATAAACCTTTATCATGAATGCCGAAATATAAAATGACAACTTTATTATTGCCTCTAGGGCATACTTCCTTCAGTTTTATCAAGTTCTTATCCATTAGATCTTTGTTTTTAGTTGTTGAGTGTTCCCCCATCTATAATTCTTCATTTGCCTCCATTTTTGTGCTCAAATTTTATATCTCATCCTCCACCAATTCTTGTGTATGTTTGTCATCCGGAGTTCGTTTTGGATATTGCTGTGCACTTTGGAGAGCCCACACCATGTCCTTTCCATCCATTCTTGTTAGATTTGATTCCCACTGTGTGTTTTGGCCACAAAAGTCAGATCTGTTCGCGTGTGTTTGCTGGAAAGTTTTAACTCCATGTTCTTGTTGTTGAGCTCACCCTTTATATTTATTATGAGTCCCACAAAGTGTGTGTCCAGATCCAGGTCACTTGTTGAAAGTTCTAAAAAAAGAAAAAAAGAGACAAAAAAGGAAAGAAAGATTTGTCCAAAGGAAAGAAAGTGTGAGCTAGAATCAAAAGAAGATACAGATTTGGTACTGTTCTTCACTAATATCTTATCCCTGGTTGTGTTGTGAGCTGAAATGTGCCAAGTGTGCAAATTCTTTAATCTGTGTTTTCTAGCAAATCCGATTTCTTGGTGTGAGTTGCATGTTCTACACTTATATCACATTGAGCAACTAAGGCATTAGGATCTTTTATGGGTGTTTAATTGGTTCAACAATACCTAGATTGCAAATTAGTGTATATTTACTACATATATAACCCACCAAAGATCCACAAAACAACCCCGAATGTGCAACCCTTGACTTGTATTCGCTTGATTATCACTCTTTGTCTACCAACCACAGGCACCACAGTTGAGCATGATTTTTGCTCTCACTTGGAAGGTACATGAGCTTTGGTTGGTAAGTGATGGTGAGTTTGAGTTGTTACACACATATCTTCTTGTAGAAAGGGCTTTGCATAACTAACCATGGCAGGTCGTGAGTATGTGGAACTTCATTTCTATGGAAGTGCTGACCCAGAGGAGTTCCTTGAATGGGTACAATTCATGGATTAGGAGTTGAATAAATTTCCAGAATCAAAACGAGTGCTTCGAGTAATAATGGAATTTGAAGGTATGCTTGCAAGTGGTGGAAGTACCACCGCAAAAGGAGATTTGTAAGAACATGGCTCGAGTTGAAGGAGATCATGAGGAAGGAGTTTGTACCAACACGATATGAAGAATATTTATTTCGTCACATGAAGAGCATTAAGCAAGGTTTCTGATATGTCCAAGCCTATTATGATGAGTTGAAAGTTGCAATGTATTATGCAAATGTTTTGGATACATCTGCAACACACGCATATTTTTAAAAATGGTGTGAATCTGTTATAGTTAGAAATATGATGGTAGCATGCAAGACCTTGTGACTTATGCCATAGTTGAAGAAAGGAGAATTCAGGGAGAATGTGCATGTCCATTCAACATGAGTATCCAGTCCCCTTCATGAATTAGTCGTGTGAAGAAGCTACGCTATGCAGAGAACAAGGTGGATCATGGGTCATTCACTACAAGTAAGCAAATTTGTGATGAGAAAAAGGTGCTTGCATCACGAGAAAAGAGCATCACTATTTGTCAAAATTCTGTAGTGACCAATGCACACCAAATCCCAAGGAAGCATGAGAGCCACATAGCCAAAATGTGTGAGAGTGATATTATAAAAAGTGATTTGTTTCATTCCACTAAAAGTGAGAAAGAGATCCCCAAAATAAGGAGTTTGAAAGATACATCAAAGGAGATCAGAGTATTTTATGATATAAAATGTGAGGATTCTGAAACTAACATAACCCTTTCTATTCCTTGCATTATTCCATGCAATATACATGCTTGCTTTGACGAAGGGCAATCTGGTGCTGATTCACTTTCCCAATATATGGAGGACCAAGAGAGAAGAAATCTAGAGTTGATGATTCACCATGTGCTCAGGAGGAGCAATGGCTTGATTGAGAAAAGGAAGATGGTATTGAAGTAAGATTACAAGAAGAGCAAGGGGATGATTGTAAGTATAACCCAGTTGCAACAATGCCTTCTATGATTGCTAGGTCTACTATGCCCGAACCATTGGATAACATGAGTACCTCTAATTTGGATTATCTGAAATTAGTAAGACATGTAGAAATGGATGATGGAATATATCATGTTCATGATTTATATTGTGCATGCTTGCTAAACCTATTCAAATGAGTTGTCATATCACAAAACATTTCTGAAATCACATATTCAAACTCATTATAAAACCTACACCTACTACTTTAAGTTTAATTTGATTGGAGATTATGGTGTTGGTGGGAAGTTTGTTATGAACAAAATAAGCATTTCTTGCAATAGACTTCGAAACTGAAAGATAATCATGTGGGAAACCATTTTGATGTGGATTTTTTTGCCATGTGATAAGAAATTCTATGTTTGCTATGAATGTGTGATATGTCACCAACGTATCTTAAATTTTTTATTGTTCCATGCTATTATATTATCAATCTTGGATGTATTCTATGCATTATTATGCCACTGCTGCAAGATGCTGCTAACGCGACACTACGATAAGTGACCCTTTGATGAAACTGTGTGCGATGCATTAATCGCAAACGGTGACGTAAAAAACCATCAAAAAAGATGCAAAACTTTTGCGATGGCGGATACATCAAACACGGTTCAGATTTTAGTTGTGCGTGAGATGCTGGGAATACGGTTGATCCATAAGAACTGTTTGCGATTAGAAAGAACAACAGAAACGGGCAGCCATATCAATGTGTGTGTGTGATATACGTCATACAGTTCACTCCGATGAACTGTTTGCTATTAGGGAAAGCAACAGAAATAGTCAGCCAGATCAAGGTGTGTGTGATATACGGCATACGGTTCACTCGAATGAACTGTTTTCAATTTGGGAAGAGAACATAAATGGTTCAACTTAATAAGATGCGTGTGATACGCGGCAAACAGGTATATAATCGGAAAGGTGTGGGAAGACCAATAACAACACAGACGATTCCTATTGACAAGCCGTGTGTGTTGTGAGAAAACAATTGCTGGTATACAATTGTCAGTGATTGATGAAATCATCACTGACGGGTTCCATTGTTTAGTCCCTGTGAGATGTGATTTGCTCTGTCCGCACAACATCTACGCTCTGTCTACAGAGCATCAACATATATACTTTAAAAGACAACATTGCAAAACCAAATTAAGCATACAATTACACAAGTGAGTACACACATAACATCTCCACACACCAAAGTAAGCAATTACATGCATACTAAACTAGGACAACGAGCATCTAATCATCTACTTCTTGTTGCGACGACACTTGCCATTGCTCTGCTTCCGGCTGGATCCTAGTTGTTTTGGGGAGGGAGGCACTTCCTCATGTCAACGCCTTCACATCTCGTAGCTCGTGTATGCCTCCTTGTCCGCGTACAGGACGTGAGCTTTGTTAAGTTTCTCCATCCAGGCCGAGTGCCAGGCACGCTTGTCCTTGTTGCAGGAATCCTTCATGTCTCTGTACTAGGGATCGATGATGGCCTCGGTGAGGTGAACTAGTGAGTCCTTCTCATGCTCGTTGCTGCCCCAGATCTTGTATTGGCTCTGGATGCCTACAAGATTCTGGCAGGCGATGCCCAAATTCTTGAGCACCTTTACATCGTTGGTGATGTCCACCATAGCGAACATGTAGTGGGGGTTGTTGACAAACCTAGCAAAACGCTCGCAAGGCCTTGTGGCCAGGTAGTAGTGGTAGACGAGGATGTGATCTCGCATGCACATCTGGGCGACGGCGACCTTGGGACGAGACGACACGAGCGCGGGTGTACTCGAGGTCGAACCCGACCACCTTGTACTTCTCCTTAGCAAGCAACAACTCCATGATGTGGATGCAGTGCTCCACCCAGACCGGGTTGGTGGTGTACACCACCAAGAGCTCCGTGAACCTTCTGTGGGTGTCCACCATGGCATGCATGTTGAACTGCTGCTCGTCGTCGGCAGCCGCTCGGAGCGCCATTGGAACCGCGCAGGATACCCTCTAAGAATTTGTCATGGTGGGTGTGCTTCTTGCAATGGTGGGACGCAATCGATAGGTTGAAGAGACACAAGGGTTAAATAGCCGCTTGTCGGGGAACAAAAACTGGGGCACATGTTTTCCCCTGCCTTGTGCATGGACAAAAAGACTAAGAACAATATTATATCGCCAAGATCAGATCAAAGCATGAGGGATCAGTTCTTTGAAGAACCAACGTGCAGAACAAGAAGACCAAGACTAGCCGGAGAGACAAGATACTGCTACGAGAAGACCTACCTTGTCGGGCATGCGAGCCTAGCAAGGTGGGGTTTACCCCGTAAGCGAGCCTCCAAGATCGCCTCGGCAGGCCTGCCGGAGCTCACGGAGGCAAACTACTCCACCACACCACCTCACGACAACGCACGTCGTCGATCAGTGCAGTGTCAAGCTCCTAAGCTCCTAAGTGGCTGCCCCCTGCCACAAGGCAGCCACTTCCTATAAAAAATACCTCCAGGCGACACCCGTCCTGAGATGTGTCAAGCAAGCAGGTGCGAAGCTGGCAAAACAGCCCAGCAGGGCCTGCCGGGCGAACTGTGATGTGACACCGAGCGGCACATTTAATGCATTCTGTCAGCCTGCAGAGTTAGGTATGATAGCACTGTTAGCTATCTAATCAGTATGTAAAGACTGATTTGCCACTGTGGTGACCGCTTTATCTATAAAAGGAGGCCCATGGCAACCATAGAAAGGATTCGGACCCCCTCACACTCATACGCGCGTAGCGCCTCTCACCCCGAGGCAACCCTGCCGGGCGAGAGCATTCCCTTTTCCACGATCAATCCACCAAAGCAAGAGTAGGGTTTTACGCCTCGTGGCGGCCCGAACCTCGGTAAAACTGCCCGTGTGATCTCCGACGTGCTGTGTTACTCTTCTCCGCTCTTTGTGCAATGTGCCCATCCCCCCGCCGAACCAAAAGGGGCTCATAGCCATAGGTGGCCATGTTTTCCCATGACATCTTTGGTGCGCCAGGTAGGGGGATCACTTGCGTGAACCTGAGAGCGTATGCAGCGCGCCATCTTCATCACCTCCTTCGCCAACAATGCCATTATTGAATGACGTTTGAGAGAAGGCAGAGAGGGGCCGGGACGGTGTGGGAGAACAACATTGCTCCACCTACGGTCCTGTCCGAATTCCATTGCCCCTTTCCGTCACTGCCACAGCAACGACAAAAGCCGACAAATAGGGCGAAGTGACCACCCTGGGCAGATTAGGCAGGTGGGTGCACCGCGAACCCCATTCGTGGAAGAGGGCGATGTGCAAGGTAACATGTTTTCTCTCTCTCTCTCTCTCTCTCTCTCTCTCTCTCTCTCTCTCTCTCTTCCACTCTCACTTTTTGACAATCGAGCTACTCTGGGATTTAGAGTTGTCAGCGTCGATGAGCCTGCACAACACTTGGTTCAACATTTACCCTCCTTAGGGAAGTCTTGACTAAAGCACCGGTGTGAATCTGTTGATCGATGCCCCGGCAAGTACGCTCCGGCATGGCCGTCTGCTTTGGCGTGACTTTTTATGCCGATAGCCGTTGTATTGTTCAGAAGGCGCGAAGAGAAGTGGAGAGAAACTCGCCGTGCCTGGCACCATATCCTGCTGCCTGTAAGATATATATATGGTTTTGACCAACCCCTGTTGGGGGCTGGAAATAGATGCACGTGCGGCACCATCCTTCCCACAACCCGCGAGCCCAACGAGCAGCCACGGTAGGAAGGAGTGGATGGGGGCACATATAAGAGCTAAGTTCATCTCATCCTCACGTTATTACACATCCTTTTCGATTTAAATTCTTCATTTACCCCTCGATTACCGAAGTGTTCGTGCGATGAAATCTTTCACAAGATGGTACCTCTACTAGATTCTTGTCTGCACCCTCATTCCGATCAGAGCCTGCTCACGGAACAAGTGGTTGCATTGGAAATTACTAAGGAAAAACCTGTCGGGATGCATCCACGCCAAAATAACTGTTAAGGGCCAGACCTTTACGACCATTGCGGCAATATGCAATGAATGGATAAAACTCAAAATGGATAAACGTGCAGTTAAGATTAAGCAAAAGTATCATGCACCACATTAAGCATAAATAAAACGACATCTAAACACATGACATGCATCATTGTTTTGGTTACAGGCCAACATAGTGGCAAGGATAGTTCAGCGCCGGGCTTGGCGGCTTCGTGAAGCTGCCGGGACATCGAGGACCCTGGCGGCGAGTGGGGTGGCTTTCTCCCCGGCGGTGGAAATGTCTGCTCCCTCTGGTGGCTTCCTGAAGCCGTCAACAATGTTGACATCCGGATGGCGGCAGGCGATGTTGCTCAAGACCATGAAGAGGGCGTCGCCGGCGAGCTTCCGAGACTCTGTTGCGAAGCGGCTCACCCTTCCCTCTTCATGCACCTTCAGTTTGTCGATCAACTCATTGAAGAAAACCCCAAGCTTAGCGCTGGGGGCCTCCTGCTTGCTGGCCGAGTATACCGGCCCCTCTATGCCCATTGCCATGGTCTAGGCAGTAAGTCGATCAGCGACGTCGATCAAGCCTTTGATCCAGAGGTCAACTTGACCAGAGTGGTTGTCCAGCTTGTTCTCCGCATCCTTCCGGAGGCGCCTTGTTGTGTCCAGACCCTTCGACAACTGCTTCTCATGAGCCTCAATGGATTCTATTGAGCTCTCCAAGGAGCCGATCATGGCCTTTAGATCTTTGATGATGTCATTGGCAATCTCAAGGCCTTGGCTCTTGGAGGAGGGCTGGGATTGCGTGTCCTTCAGGAGGGACTCTGCTTTCTGTGCCTCCCCCTTAAGGGCCGAGACCTCCTTGGCACTCCCGGCAAGCTTCTCCGTCAGCTTAGCCACTTGCCGGTCGAGGTCCACCTTGGCGGTAGAGGCAGCGGCAAGGTCATCAGCAAGCTTCTTTAACTGACCAGCTGAGTCGTCGGTAAGGGCGTCCAGGGCAGCCTTGTGCTTATCCCCCAATTCTTTGGTGCGCTGCTGCATGAGGGCCTCCAGATTGTCGTCCTTGGCACGGGGAGCGACTTCAAGTTTCTCCTCCCGGAGAGGAATGCTACATTCCCTGGCATCCTGAAGTGCATTGCGCTCCACCAGGCATATTTCCCGGGTGATGACCTCCTCCTTCGTCATCGAGATTGTTTCCTGCTGCCTCAGAAGGACCTGGAACTTCTTGCCGTGCAAGTCGCGCAACTCCAACCCCTTATCCTTTAGCCTCTGATCCACCTTGTTGGCGGACTAGCGCTGCTCCTTGAGCTCCTGCCACTTTTGGCTATGCTGCTCCTGCATCTCTTTAAGACCCGTCGCCACGGACTCCATGAAGGACAGGTCCATGGCGATGGCGACAGAATCGTCCACCCCTTCGACTCCTTGGTATAATGACGCCAGTATCCGCTGAAGCTCTTCATTGACTTCGGTGCTCGTCGCTATAGACGAGCCCGGGGCTCCAAGTCCAGGCTGCGCGAGCACCAGTGCCAAGTTGCTCAAAGAGGATGGCAGGACTTCTGGCGAGGTACCAAATGAGGGAAGGGGGCCCATGGTTTGGAGGGGTATCTTCTCTTCAACCACAACCCATGACCCTGACATGCTACGAAGGGTTTTCTCGGGCTCCTTAGGGAATCCCAGTGCACCCCCGGCAGCAGGTTCCCGTCCTTCTGTAGCAGCAATCTTGGCGGTCTCCTCAGCAGCATCTTTCCCTATGCTGGCCACCTCATCCAACAAATCTGGCTCTTTGCTCAAAGGGGCTGCAAGAAAATCCAGCAATCAATTGTAGAGGTACAGAGTCAGGAATATGAAGGAAACTGATAAGAGAAAGCATGAGAAGAAAAACAAATAAGTTAGCAGGAGAGGCTTAGCGGGCAGGAGGTTCGGTTTCACCGGCAACATCAGTTGCCGGGTCAAGATTACCACCTTCTACCTTAGGAACCACGGCGTCGCCTTGGGGGGACTCTTCCGTGAGGACCCTTGGTGGGGATCCATCGAATCTAGCAACAGGCGGGATGGGACCCTCCCAAAGGGGCTCGTCTTGAGTGGTCCCCTCTCCTCCTTCGACCTTAACAGAGGGAGGCTCTCCACCACCCTGGCAGGATGAGTCTCCTCTGCGCCTTTGGGTCGGGGGCTGAGCTGGGGGCTTGGAGCTGGGGCACTCGTGCTACTCCCTTCCAGGCACGTCCCTTCCACCGTCGTGTCGGTGGCTCCACGAGTTTGAGCTGTCTGGACCAGTGGACGAGGGTCTCCATCTCCTCCTCCTCCGCCCTATCGGCAACAACAAGCAAGATCAATTGACAGATACAGGCACACATCCTGGAATTACTACAAGAGAAGGAGAAAGGGAGGGAGTGGTGTTCCTTACTCTTCATTAATGAACATGGAGTTTAGCTCACACTCCATGGGAGGCCTAGGGGCCCTGCTCCTCTTTTGGGGCGGGGGAATGGAGGTTGCTGACAGCTTCGACTCCTGCCAGGATGTAAGGTGCTCCGACGAAGACGAGCTCTGCGAAGAGCTCAAACTCGATCGAACACCGGGGACGTCTTCCATGGCTGCTGGCTGCTCGACGGAAGGAGCCTTGTCCCCAAAAAGCCAAGGGGAATGCCGGCGCGCGACTTCAGGGACGCTGCTCTTGGAGACAGCCTCCTTCGCCTTCTTGGTGGCAGGCGCAGGATCAGTGACCGCCGCTCCTCGATTAGCGGCCTGCTTACGAGGACGAGGGTCCAAGACTGGCTCGGGAGCCTGAGGGCCTGCCGTAAGCCAGTGCTCCATAGGCTCCTCCGCCTCCGCAACCTTCTCTCCATCCTGGGCCACTGTCACCACGGTGCACAGAGCCTCCACCCCGGAAGGATCGTCCCCGGCAGGTTCGTCCTCGGCAGCTTTACCCCCGGCAGGATTATCCCCGGGAACCCCTTCCGAGGCCTGCGCCTCGCCCTTGTCGTGGGATGAGCCTCCCTCCTCAGTCTTTCCCCTTCCCACTACCACTTTCTTGGCCTTCGCCATCGCTGCGGCCCTCAGTACCATGTCCTCCTCCAGCCGTGATGAGGACATCACTAACAAAGTTACACCCACAGCCCCTACTGATACATATACAGGTCCAAATTACTAGAGCTCGCGCACGCCAATTAAATTACCAGGTACTTTCGTTTCTTGGTAATGATTCTAATGTTCATCAGAATACGATGCTGCCTAAATTGGATACATTTGTCTTGCTTACAAATGAAGGGCCTAGCTTGGACAAGAAGGATGATCATTGGAGCAAGATCAAGCATGGAGATGATGGCATGCGCAAGGGGAACAAAAACGGAGTTACGAGTGATGATTTCAGGACTTTGAAGCCACCATAATGAGTGTGTGAAGCTTTGGACGAAATATACAAGATGTCACTTCATAAATTTCGTCCAGAGGCTATTATAGGTGCTGCGCCACCTTATTATTGGGCCAGGCCCATGTAATTTCGAAATACTTGAGTATAGGCTGTTTTTAGAGATCGTATGTGTGGGGAAACAAGAGTTAGGGTTGGTTTCGGACCCCTCCTCCAAGGGCCACGAAATTCCCCCCTCTTCCTCCATATATACAACCCTTAGGGTGTCATTTAGACTTTGGGTTTTGTTTAGATTAAAGTTCGCCATAGCTGCAACTTCTGTCGGATTTGTTTGGCTATTATAGCTGCAACTTCTCCATAGTTCGCTAGAGTAGTGCCTAAACAGATCAACGTTGGGAGCAACCCCAAGGAAATTGTCGCACAAGTGAGCAAAGATCTATATAAATGCCATGCACACCATTGCATTTGGCGTGAAATCTAGGAGATGGAGTCCATAGATTTCCATCATCGCCTCAAAGAAATCCGAGAAGGGAGGGCAGAGACCACAGATGAAATGTGCGTAGAAAAATCTATATAAATCTGGCGGGTCCTCCTTCCCCTCCGCCAGGACCTTGGGAGCGCCATGCCCCTTCGGGATCTCCCTCCCCCACAAGTATCCATACCTCGCCTGTAGCACATCGCCGTCGAGGTTCGACGGGAAGAAGATGACATCTCCTTTTCTCTTCCTGTCTAGCTCAGTTGCCCTCTTGCTCCCCTTGATGGCGTGCCTCCTTCGCAACGGTCGTCCGCTGCCCCCTGGCAACAATTTTCTTCCCCATATACCCTGAGATACGGTGGGAGAGCAGGGAGAAAATTGGAAGGGGATTAGCGGCGAATGTGGGCGAAGAGAGCGGGCGGTTGCTTGGCTTGTGGAAGAAGATGATGGGGAGGCGAGGCAGATGATGAGCTCTAGGTGATTCAATCATGGTAGAATAAGAGTGGGTGCGTCATTAAGGGGGGATGGCAGTTCCTGAACTTGGTGACGCGCAGCATGCGCGCAAGGCCGAGCGCGGACGTTGGTAGCGAGCGCATATGCCCATCATCAAAAGTGAGCTCCTCAAGCTGATCTAGGGGGGGATCGAAACCATTCATCAAGCTTGGCTCGGTCCTTGCCGTTGGAACGGAACTTGCCCATGATAAGGCCTCTGTTTGGGCCAAGGTGACTGCCGAGGATCTTGGAGAATGCATCCAAGCTTTTGTGATAGCCATGGTAGAGCTCGTGGGTGTCGATGAAGTCGAGAGGGGTGGAGTTCCATAGGGGGCGCCACCGCCATGAAAATACGGTTGTTCGCGCCCCATATTTGATTGGGAGGAGGGAGATGATGACTGTCAACATATAATTGGGGAGGCTGCTGATGAAGTCTAGGCCTGCTGGAGTCGCTTGCGGTTCTTGCTCGACCCACCTCCACTTGTTGGCAGCCCTGTTCTCCACCTCTGGAGTCTCCTTGTCAGCGGCGCTTTCTGATAGGAGTGGGAGTACATGGAATATTTAGTTAAAACAGGGCAATAGAAAAGAGTATTGGTAACTAGAAGTTAGTAGGTAGGAATAGAGTAAGAAAATGGAATAACAATTTGTTGCTTAAATACTACACAATTCATTTGATATTGCTGGGTAGGTCAACATGCAGATACTTGAAAAGAACACTTACTTTGAACAAAGTTTGGATGGATGATATCATCGGGGAAGTTAGCATATATCTCATGACCAGGCTCTTTTATGTGCAGTGCAATTTTAGTGCCAGCTTTTAGTACATAAAACTTAGAAATTTATTTCCAAAAAGGCCAGTGCCAAAATAGGAGTCACCACGTTCATCAAGTCTTACAGTAGCAACGACTGTAAATCCATGGTTTGTGTCCAGTATGACATCCATGCAGTCTTGATTTATGTAAAGGGAAAGACTGTGTACTACAGATTCTGTTGCATAGAAAGGGATGCGCTGCAGAAAATGGTAGGATTGTTAAAGAAAATATGGTAACATGCAAATATGGGCCCAAATTGAAAGAACTATATAGCAGTTGAAATTGAAGGACAAAAAACTATAATTAAACAGATAGGGTAACCATGATGTCATGGAAATATGAGAGTAATTGAAAGAACAATACATCATTAATTTGCCTAATATAGAAATAAGAGGAAAAAAATCCCCTTTGACATATATGGTTCATGTGGCACATTTTATCCAAATGTAGCAATATTTAGTATATGTTCAGGAAAGTAGGCCATGCCAACCGATTTAGTGTGAGACTGAACATACCGCGCGCATCCTCAAGTCTTCTGGTACGATGAGATGGAACTCCATGGATGTCTGGCGTAGGCCGCAAAGTCCTGATGTGTCCGCGCACTGTACACTCTATGAATGAAAGAAAACCCTCGAATCAGTTTGAATAAAAATGAATTCACGGTGATTTCGGCCGGGTGCTTAAAGGAGGCAGATTAACTGGGATAAGGGATGAGATAATATCTCATTAAATTAGTTACCTTGTTGTACATGAGAAAAAACCCTCAATACGGCGGATTCCCCAACCGGGTGGAGCTGGGTCGATCGCGAGCAATGTCGAGAAAGTCGATGGTGATAGCTGGGGGCAAGCGGAAGTGGCGAAATGCGATGGGGTTTGCCGGCAGCCTGGCGGCAGCAGCAGGCGTCGAGCTAAGTTGTTGCCACCGCGATAGGTGGTGCCATGCATAGACGCGGAGGATCTTGTGTAGGTGTGAATGGGGAACGGAGGGGGTGGCGGGCGGGGTGAGGGTTTTTGTGACATACTACCTCTGTCCCCAACCTGAACGTACTACCCCCGTCCTGGTTTTTTGGTCCCCTTTGTATTCTGTACCAAATTTTGACCAAATATTTAACTAACAAATGTTCATTCATGTCACCAAAAATTATATCATTGAACACTATGTTCAAATGCGCATCCAACGATAGTGTATGGTTCGATTTTTAAGCACAATCTTCTATGTACAGACCAATCCTGAAGAAAATAATGGCACAAACATATATGTAGGTCATTCAAAATAAATTGTCAAGTCCTGGATAGGAATTATTAGCACGAATACTAACCCTAGTCGGATTACTAGCAGAAATCATTTGCACAGGTGAAACAGCTAATCACTTATCACTTGTACCATTCAAACAATCAATACATTACATGGATATAAAGAAACTTACTCAAATTTCATGGATTGGGAGAACATACCACATGATTTCTATTCCAAAAAGGGGGAGGCAGGAGTAATCAGAGATACCGTAGGATCTATTTGGCACATAAATGGGTATAGATGACTAACCGGTTGTCCATCATCACCGGAGTCGTCGTCGGAGTGGTCGACGGGGTCGCTGCCCGAGTCGTCACCGGAGTCGATGTGGACCTCCGCCTCCGACTGCGGAAGCACGACATTGTCGACGACGTCAGGGTGCAGCGATACCTCGCTGGCGGTGACGGCAA
Source organism: Aegilops longissima (assembly GCA_021605205.1). Taxonomy (NCBI): domain Eukaryota; kingdom Viridiplantae; phylum Streptophyta; class Magnoliopsida; order Poales; family Poaceae; genus Aegilops; species Aegilops longissima. Next base: position 307,231,391 of record CM038681.1, on the reverse strand, counting down.
CCTCTATCTCCATCTCCATGCTATGCTCCGGTGCTTCAGGAACCCCGGCGTCGCCACTCCCTCTGATGGGGCGCTTCGGTGGCATCCTCATACACTGACGGCTTTGAGGACTGAGAGCGGCGTCGAGGATACAAGCGGAGAGAGAGGATTGTGTGTGTGGCGAGGATGGGGGATGCGGCCACTCGGGCTCGCCATTAATATGGAGTAGTGGGAGAGAGGCGGGTGACGGTCAAACCGCTGGCTCGCCTCCCGGGGATCCCACGCACTGGACTGCTGGCATACCTATCATCGTTTCACACAGCTACTCGCACGCCTCCCGATGACACTGTGCAGCGAGCACGCCTCCCGTCAATTCACACACCAGCACGCACGCCTCCCGGTCTTCCTGCACGGCTGACTGCACGCATGCGTCCCATCAACTCACGCCTGCTCGCACGACACACGGGTCGCGTGGTGATATGTATATTGTTTTTATTTGGATTATTAATGCTACCGCTTTATTGCTTAACCGAAGCATGGAAACATATCCTGTTGGTCTAACGCTCACGGTTCGAATAAATAATCCATTTGCGATATTGGTTCCCAATTATTAATAATCTCCCATTTGTAAGAAGGTAAAGATTACATCAGAACTGGTCTCAAATTTGACAAAAAAGTACAATGCCACTTTTTATTTGGTGTCCATATGACAACACGATATGTTTCATGAATTTCAAATAAGTTTTGGATGTACTAGAATTTAAAAATCAAGATTCTCACTGTTTGAAATTTCTTGCACTGGGAGTAAACATGCACCCAGTGAGACACATGTGTTTTTGCAATCCATTTAGGTGCACTGTGATGTGTGCATGTAGCTCAAATTTGATTTTTGCACATTATAGCCCTAGAAAATCAATCAATGTACTAAAACATCTTAATGATCTCTGTTTTTTAAATTAAAACGTCCCTCCTTTGGTAACATATGTTCACCGCAGGATAATTTAACATGAATCGTAGTCGCGGTGGATTCGCAGTGTGTGTGTGTGCGTCTGGGGGGTGGGGGGTGGCTGGAAGTACACTATGAGACGTGAGCAACCGTGTGGGTTGGCCGTTTTGTGAGGTAGGTGCCACATCAGAGTCGTGAATTCGTTATTTAAAACATTACACAACCCTTTCATACATACATGTTTTGGCCACATGCAGTCGATGGTTGTCCTACACGACACTTGATACTCGCGTGTGACGCTTTCTGTGGGCCCACGAGGTTGTCGTCCATCACTTTGACCAACAGCCGACAGAGAGATTAATTTGACCATCAATGTAGAATCTTTTTTGTTTGTGTTATGGTGGGAGTATATAGTAAGCGTTGAAGAGGTGGGAGGGGACTAGCATATATACTATACGCACGCGTCCGTGAACAAGTACACCTCATTCGGTGTCGGGACTTTTCGGTTTCCGAGGCATGTGCCACATCAAAGTTGTGAAATTGGCTATTCAAACATCACACAACACCTCTTTGGGTCACATGCATGCAGGCGGTGGTTATCCTAGGACACTCACGTGTGAGGCTTCCATCTGTGGGCCCGCGAGGCCATCATCGATGCATGCATCACTTTGACCTACGTCGGGAGAGGTTAATGAATTTCACCATCAAGGAGGATCCTTTCTGGGTTGTATTACGTTAGGAGCATATAGTATGCATCGAAGAGGGGGAAGGGGACCATCATATGTAGTACGCTTCATGAGCTCGCTCTGTGTGGGGACTTTACGGTTTTCGAGGCATGTGCCACATCAAAGTTGTGCACTTTGGGTATTCAACATATGTTTGGCCCACATGCAAAACGATGGTGGTTGTCCTCTCGCACCCACTTAAGTGGTTATCAGCGACATCGATGCTTTCCATCTGGGCCTGCTTGGTCCATCACTACTTTTTATGACAACGAGAGAGGTTAATTTGACTTAGGAGGGGATTTTTTATTTGTAATACCATATATATAGGTCATGCTCTGGGATGACATGATACAATTTGAGCACACACATGCATGTGTACGCATGAATCCCTCCCATCGAGTTGAAGCGGCTAGTACCACGACACGTCATGATCCGATCTTGCTTTGTGTGGGGACTATACGATTTTCGACGGATGCGCCACATCAATGTTGTGAAATGGTATTCAAACATGCATGCATGCATCACCTCCATACATATGCATGTAGTGGTTGTCTTCGAACGGTACACTCCCTCGCGTTGTTATTGGTGACAAGCCTATATATTTGTGGGCCCGCGTGGACATCCATGATCACCTTGACTGACAACATGATAGGTTACCATGGCGGATTCTTCCTTTGGTTTGTGTTACCGTAGTATAGGTCATGGTGAGATTCAAACCTAATTAAGTTTGAGCGCATACTATGCACGCATGCATGCATGAATCCCTGTCGTCGGCTTGAAGTGTGGTGTGACATACATATGCATCGTCAACTAACCTTCGCTCAGTGTGGGGATTTCTGGTTCGAAAGCACGGTTCCACATCAAATATGTTCCATTGTGTATTCAAACACACCTCTCCATACATATGTTTGGGCCACACGCAGGTAGTGGTTGTCTTCGGGGACTAGCTACATGCGTGATTATTAGCGAGCTAGCGCATCTCCGGGGTCGCATGGACGACCATCACTTTGACCGACAACAAGAGAGAGGTTGTACGGCCAAGGTGGATTATTCTTGGTGAGATGCCCTCTGTGGCCCACCGACTGAAGTGTGTGTGTGTGTGTGGGGGGGGGGGGCTGCTACTTTGCACTTTGCTAGGTGAACCTCTATGCGGGGGGCATGCATTCATAGCTTAGGATTCTCTTCCCGCCGACACGAGGGGGGGGGGCAAGCAATACCGTACGCTTTGCGAGATAGGTGCCACATCGAAGTTGCATTTGTTATTTGAACATCAAACCACCCTTTTCATACATATATTTGGTCCACATGCAAGTGTGTTTGTGTTCTGACGACACAATTCACTCACACTAACCGTGTGCCACGCTGGTGCCCCTGTCACGCACATCCGCACAGTACATTGGGCTCCACGAGGCTTCCCCTCTCAAAAATATTTACCCGCCTACAGGTTTTTTCTGCTTGATAACACATGGTTATTATGTTTCGATTGTGTGTGATGTTTCTTGTTCCCACTCCCGCCTGCATCCCTCGAAAATATCTGCCCGCCTCGAGGGTTTTTATGTTTCATAATACACGGTTGTTATTTTCGGACCGTGTGCGATGCACCATCATCCAAATTTTCAATAGCCCTGGCATTTCACTCCCGTGTTTGACTCCTGCGTAGTAAAATTTTCAGTAGCCGCGTCATTTCCTCAAACACACCCCACCCCTCCACACACACGCACACACCAAAACCTCCTCGGGTGCGTGCACGTGCACACACACAAACACCCCCGTACCTCACTTGAAACCCTAGCAAGGTTGCCGCCGCCGCAAGGCCTCCATTGTCAACATCTGCCGGTTTGCCCGTCCAGCTTACCCACCTATCTCCATACCCAGGCCACCCTGTGTTTCTTAGATGACGCTTGCCAAACGCCCCATTTCCCACAAATCCCCATCCCCCACTCCAGAGTGTCGCAACCTAAGCCCGGCTACGCTTCCTGTGGAGCTCGAGGAGCGACTGCCCAAACGAGGTATATCATGGTCTCTTCGCCAGACGTCGTCGAGGAAGCTGACGACCATTACTGACCGCAGGAACTCAATCAGCGGGATAGATTATGCGGGTTTGTCGCGGATGCCGGCTACGACATCAAGGCCGTCGACAGCGACGGCCAGACGTGGGCTATGTCACAGGTTAAGTGGCCCACCCCCAACCCCTTGGGTTCAACCGCCATCGATCTCATCCATGGCCCCACCGATGATCTTCTCTGGCTCATTGTCAAGAATTTTCCATCCTACATCGCCATCGAGCCCCTCTTGTCATTTCTGAAGGACATGTTCTACAATGCTGGCTTGGGATCCACAACTTCCAAGTCAGACCTTATCGACGGCGACCACGAGGAGGGTACCCTCTCCGACTCTTCCAAGGGGAAAGAGCCCATCTGCTCTTCCAAGGGAAAGAGCTCATATGCGACATCAGGGAGGGCACCCTACAGTCGTGCTCTTCCAAGGGGAAGGAGCCCATCTGCGACAACATGGAGCGCATCTAGGGTCCGTGCTCTTCCCACGGGAACGAGCCCATCTGTGACAAGTGAGGAAACCCATGATTTGTTTTGCTATGCCTCTTCACAGGGGGAACCCATGATTTGTTTTGTCGAGTCCCTTTTGTAGTGTAGTGAGAATATGTCCAATTTTAATTGCTATACTTGGTTGTTTGAATTATGCCTTGTTTATTTCAGGGTTTCACAGTGTGATGCTCTATATGTGCAACTATTTACTGTGCAATACATTTGATCAATCCAGTTTTAAACATACCGATAGGAATGCATATATTTGCTTGCTGTTAAGCCTGCTATAGCTAGCATACACCTCTTCTAAAGTTTTTTGATTGTTCAGTTGTTTGTAGTTAGCATATGTCCAGTTGTAGCGACCCGACCTCAGATGGTCAAGTCTCGTGCTTCGTGTCATCCTCGGATCGGTAATCTTGACACACACAAGACTCAAGGATTTATAACAGAGTAGCAATCACGCACTTATTACATCGAATGTCTCAAGAGAGAACTTATTACAATAATATGGCTTAAGGCCATCTAATGCGATAACAACGGAAGGCTTGGAAGATAAAGTGAGTCCATCAACTCCAACAGCATAACTGAGCTGCACGACAACGACCTACAATCCTTACTCCTCGTTCGAAAAGTCGCAACATAAATGTTGCAGCCCGAGAACGGGTCAGCACATGGAATATGCTGGCAATGTAACACATAGAGAGTAATGAAAGAATACTATATACTACATGCATATATGGCTGGTGGAAAGCTCTATGGTTACAGTTTTGCAAAAAGCCAATTTTTCCCTATATCAAAGGAATAAATTTTATTTTAACTATCATGGTGGGTGAAACATCATTGAGAAGGTATAACCCCATCTCAATCCCAATTAAAGTGATTAACAACCCAGCAGTATTAATTTAGAGTGATGGGATACATGTGAATACTCAAGTACTAGATACTCAGAATTGTCCATAACCGGGGACACGGCTAACCACGATTAGATTGTACACTCTGCAGAGGTTTGACTTTTCCCCACAAGACTCGATCCCCTCCGTTGGTTTCTCGTGACTGCATGGTGTTTGAGAGACGGATGACCGAGACACGATCTTTCGTAAACATTAACTCTCTACTCCGGATAGATCATACCAAACCTATAAAACCCACTACCTGCTGATCTACCTCTTTGAAAGCTTCACGTAACTTACTCAACTATGCTAGAGCCCATAATAGCTTGTGGCTGCACACGAAAGTTTCTAGCATGAATAATCTCAGTTCCCTTTGAGCCTGGATGGCGGTCCATAGGAAGATCACACGGTACCCCGGATTTCCAAAATAAAACAGACAACACTTTGGGTTCCCAGTGCCTCAATCCACCCAGATGTGTATTTAAGTTGCCACCTTAAAGTAAACCATTAATTAATAATCTCACATCTGTCGTGAATATCTCTCAAACCCAAACCACGTCTACGAGCATAGCATGGCAATATAAGCAACACGTAGAGTAACTCCCAAGGGTTTGATAGCAACAGGGCAATAGGTTCCTACCTCATCATCTACTTCCCAACCCACAAATTAATGACATCCTAATCATGCAATGTTGAAGGGTTGAGCTAATGCATAAAAACTGGGTATGAAAAGGTATGATCAAGTGTTACTTGCCTTGCTGACGATCTGTGAATCCTAGAGACTCGTAGTAACATGCTTCGCACTCCGGGAATTCTATCGCAAGCAAACAATATATACATAAGTAACAAACAAAGATGCACAAACGAAACTTCAACTGAAAGAGGTTGACCGGAGAGTTCAACTTAAGAACTCCGGTTTGCAAAAAGAATCAAACCAAACGGAACAACGAAACTCAAACGGCGAGAAAAATAAGGTATGTTTACTATTCTGAACTAGAGTCAAATTTTACAAAGATAAAAACTAGTTTAAGTTGACTATTCGGAAAGAGGGTTTCGAGATGAAACTCCAGGCGCTTGAATCGCCTGATTCCGATAAACGAACGAAAAGTTATACTAATTTGAGCATTAGTTCAGAAATCGAATTCGGAATAATCACGGAATAAAACCGATAAAAGAAAACGACGAACGGATAAACGAATGAACGTTCGTTAGCGGAAACTAAATGATGAACGGTTCGTAAAAACGAACGAACGAGTGAACGCTTGCAAAATAAATAAACAGGAAAAAAAATAAACCGATCTAAAAAATGGCTAGGGTTTTCCAAAAAAAAAACCGAAGGGTTATTTTTTTAAAAAAAAAACGGCGATTGGGCTACCTCCGGCGATCGTCCTGGGCGGGCGGGGCGGCCAGTGGGTCCGCGAGGCGGCGAGGGGCGGCTAGGGCGGCGGCTCGGCGAGGAGGGGGGGAGGCGACGGCGCGAGGAGGCGGGGCGGGCGGCTCAGCTCGGCTCCTCGGGTCCGGGCGGTGGTGGTGGTGGTGATGGCTAAGGGGAGAGGGGCGGTATATAAAGAGGGAGGGAGGTGGCTTGGAGGAGGGGCAGGCGGGGGAGGAGTCCGCTCGGACTCGAGTCCGCGTGGGCGGCGGGTGGCACACAGTGGGGCGGCGGGGGCTTGGGCCGGCTCGGCTGGTCAGCCGTTAGCTGGATCGGGCTCAGTTTTTTTAAAAGAAACATTCATGAAAATTGTAAAAATCCTAGAAAAATAAATAAAATTCTAAAAATGCCAAAACAAGTTTTCTTTGCCTAAATAAAATATTTAGAACAAGTTGAACTTTTCGTGGCCCCTAAAATGCAATTTTAGATATATGCAAAATTTTCTCTAGGCAAATAAAATTCCAAATAAGTAAAATAAAATCCCAAAAATGATTTTAACATTTTTCCTCCGGTATTTTCAATTATTTGTGGAGAAGTCATATTATCTCCTCTCGTTTATTTTTTTTAAACAGGGAATATTTTCCGGAGAGAAAATTATAAAATCCAAAGTCCTCGTCTTTCATTATTTGATAAAATTCAAATATGAAAAATCGGAAAATCCCCAACTCTCTCCGAGGGTCCTTGAGTTGCTTAGGATTTCGAGGATAGCAAATGAAAATGCAATAAAATATGATATGCATGGATGACCTGTGTATAACATGCCAAATTGAAAATTTGGGATGTTACAAACCTATCCCCCTTAAGATGAATCTCGCCCTTGAGATTCGGGTTGGCTAGAAAATAGGTGCGGATGGTCCTTGCGAATATCATCTTCTCCGCCCGTGTGGCTTCCTCCTCGGTGTGGTGGCTCCACTGAACTTTACAAAACTTGATAACTTTGTTATGGTGACTCGGCTGTCGAAATCCAAAATCTTTACCGCTTCTCCTCATAAGTCAAATTATTATCCAACTGTATCGCCTCTAGGGCACTATATCCTTTAACGGTATGTCGGCCATCTCGGTGTGGCACTTCTTCGCCAGATACGTGAAACACATCGTGAACTCCCGACAGTCCTTCGGGTAACTCCAGTTTGTAGGCAACTTCTCCCATTCGTTCCAAAACACGATACGGTCCTACAAATCTTGGGGCTAACTTTCCCTTTACTCCAAAACGTTTCACTCCCCTCAGGGGTGATACTCGCAGATAGGCTCTGTCTCCAATTTCATAGGTTACTTCCTTGCGTTTTGAATCTGCGTAACTCTTCTGTCTAGACTGAGCAATCTTTAGTCTATCTCTGATCAGTTTAACCTTCTCCTCTGAGTCTTTGATCAAATCTGGTCCAAACAATTGACGGTCTCCGACCTCATCCCACATCAAGGGTGTTCTACATCTGCGTCCGTACAGAGCTTTGAACGGTGCCATCTTCAAACTGGCCTGGTAGCTATTGTTATATGAGAATTCTGCGTACGGCAAATTGTCATCCCAACTAGATCCATAATCTAGCGCACAGGCTCTTAACATATCCTCCAGAATCTGGTTAACTCTCTCTGTCTATCCATCCGTCTGTGGGTGGAACGCGGTACTAAACTCCAATCTGGTACCCAAAGTCTGGTGTAGTTGATGCCAAAACTTTGAAGTAAACAGTGTTCCTCTATCTGATACGATGCTCCTCGGAACTCCGTGCAAACATACGATCCTGGTCATATATATCTTGGCCAACTTGGCACTTGTATAAGTTGTCTTCACTGGGATGAAGTGAGCTACTTTGGTCAAACGATCCACAACTACCCATATTGAATCATATCCTGCTTTGGTTCTGGGTAATCTGGTGATAAAATCCATGCCAAGTTTGTCCCACTTCCATTCGGGTATTGGCATAGGCTGCAACAGTCCTGCTGGCTTTTGATGCTCTGCCTTCACTCTCTGACATACATCGCAAAAAGCTACATACTCGGCAATATCCTTCTTCATACCAGTCCACAAGAAACGTTCCTTCAAGTCCAAATACATCTTGGTGTTTCCGGGGTGAATCGAGTATGGTGAGTCATGGGCCTCTTGAAGTATTAACTTCCTGATCTCCGAATTGTTGGGCACATAAATCCGATCCTCAAACCACAAGGTATCGTGCTCATCCTCGCGAAAACCTTTGGCTTTTCCTTTGCCCATCTTTTCCTTTATCTCAGCAATCTCTTTATCCTCCTTTTGAGCGTCTCGAATCTTGTCTAACAAGGTCGACTGAACCTCCATTGTTGCAAGAAAACCTCTTGGAACAACCTCCAACTGAAGTTCCATAATATCCTCTGCTAACTCCTTTGGCAGTCCTCTACCTTCAAGGATATTGGCATAACTCTTCCGACTCAAAAAGCGTCTGCTACAACGTTGGCCTTTCCTGGATGATAGTGTAGCTTCATGTCGTAATCCTTTATATGTTCTAGCCATCTCCTCTGTCTGAGGTTTAATTCCTTCTGTGTGCAAATGTACTTTAAACTCTTATGATCCGTGTACACATCACAACGGTTTCCCATGAGATAATGTCTCCAGGTCTTCAACGCATGTACTACAGCTGCTAACTCCAAATCATGCATGGCATAGTTCAACTCATGAGGCTTCAGTTGTCGTGATGCATATGAAACAACTTTTCCGTCCTGCATAAGAACACATCCAAGTCCCAAGCGAAAGGCATCACAATACACTTGAAACTCCTTATGTATATCTCTGGCAAGGTCAGCACTGGGGCTGTAGTCAACCGTTTCTTCAACTCTTGGAAGCTTGTCTCACAATCCTCTGTCCATTTGAACTTGGTATCCTTCTTTAGCAATTCTGTCATTGGTTCAGCAATCTTGGAAAAATTCTCAATGAATCTCCGTTAATATCCTGCCAGTCCAAGGAAACTGCGAATCTCGCTGACTGAAGTGGGTGCCAACCATTCGAAGGATCGACTGAATTTTACCGATCTACCGCTATACCCTCTCGATATAACATGCCCAAGAAATCCAACTTCCTTTAACCAAAACTCGCACTTGCTGAATTTGGCATATAAGCGGTGTTCCACGAGTTTCTCAAGAACCAAACGTAGGTGTTCTGCGTGCTCCTCTTCGTTCTTCGAGTAAACCATAATATCATCGTTAAACACCACAACAAACTTGTCCAAATACTCCATGAAGACTTTGTTCATCATACTCATGAAATAGGCAGGGGCGTTAGTCAGTCCAAACGACATGACTGTATACTCATATAATCCATATCGTGTGGTGAATGCTGTCTTGGGTATATCCTTCTCTCGGATCTTCAACTGATGGTATCCTGATCGTAGATCAATCTTAGAAAACACCTTAGCTCCTTGCAACTGATCAAACAGATCATTAATCATTGGTAAGGGATACTTGTTCTTTATCGTTACTTCATTCAGAGCTCAGTAATCAACAACCATCCTTAGGGATTATCCTTCTTCTCCACCAAAAGTACTGGAGCTCCCAAAGGTGATGAACTTTTACGAATGTAATCTTTCTCCAATAGCTCCTTGATCTGCTTCTTAATTTCCTCCAGATCATTTGCGGGCATCCAATAGGGTCTCTTTGATATTGGTCCTGTACCTGGCATTAGTTCTATCGTAAACTCGATGTCTCGATCCGTGGCATGCTGGTAACTCTTCCGAAAAACATCTGGATAATCCTTCACTCAGGTACTTCCTCTTATACAACCCCCGTGAGGGTATTCACTTGGCTCCTCCTAGGCACATGCCTAGATACATACTTAATCCTTTTTCCCTCTGGGGTGGTAAGATAAATTGACTTGCTAGCACAGTCAATACTTCCTCCAAACTTCGACATCCAATCCATACCTAATATCACATCCAATCCTTGCGACTCCAAGATAATTAGGTCAGACGAAAAAACATGCGTGCCAATGATTAGGGGTATCTGGGTGCACCACTTCCTAGCCATGTACTCGCCTCAAAGTAGCTCACTAAAAGAGGGGTTCTAAGGGTGCAGGTTGGTAACTTAAACTTATCCACAAATCCCTTGATATGTATGAATGCGATGCACCAAGATCGAAAAGAACAATAGCGGTAAATGGTGAACCAAAACTTACCTATTACGCGTCCGGCTACTCTTCAACTTCCTCCACGTTGACGTGGTTCACTTGTCCTTTGTTGAAGGGATTGGGCTTCTTCCCAGCGCTCCCATTTCCGTTTCCATTCTTTCCTTCAGGGCAGTCGTTGGCATAGTGCCCTGTCTTCCCGCACTTAAAGCAAATAACTTGGCTTAAGTCTCTCTTGGCGGGTGTAACTGGGTTTGAGCGATTCTGATTATTGTTGGCTGCATTTCCATTCCCATTCTTTGCACCATTATGCGATCCTCCTCCAGTATGGTTATGCCCTCCATGGTTATGAACTAGTCCTCCCGAGTTCGGGGTTAAACGAGACTTCTGGTGAGCTCCCGAGTTATACTTCCCTTGTCCATACTTCCTCTTACGATTCTCAATTTGCTGATGCTTTCCTTCAATCATTAGGGCCTTATCTACCAACTCCTGGTAGTTATTGAAAGTTGCCACCATCAGCTGCATACTCATCTCATCATTCAGCCCTTCCATAAACTTCTCTTGCTTCGCGGCATCTGTGGCCACATCATCAGGGGCATAGCGTGATAACTTGCTAAACTCATCCACGTACTGAGCCACAGTACGGTTCCCCTGGCGTAAGTTGCGGAACTCACGCTTCTTTATCAGCATGGCTCCAGTTGAAACATGGGCCGTGCGAAAGGCTTGTTGGAACTGGTCCCAAGTGACATTGGCTATAGGAAAAGTAGCCGTGTAATTCTCCCACCATGCGGTTGCTGGTCCATCCAATTGATGTGCGGCAAAATGCACTCTTTCAGCATCCATGCATCCTGCGATGGTTAACTCCCTTCCAACACGGCGTAACCAGTCATCTGCAACTATTGGCTCGGTGCTACTGGAAAACACCGGCGGTTGTAACCTTAGAAAGCGGGCTAAATTGTCCACTGGCGACGGGTTGTTGTTGTTGTTGTTGTTGTTGTTGTTGTTGTTGTTGGCATTGCCCTGGTTCTGAACTAGCAATTGCATCAAAGCATTCTGCTGTTGGATCAACTGAGTGAGCTCCGGTGGGAAAACAAAACCGGGGTCACGTCTCGGAGGCATCTGAAGGTTTAGATGGGAGAGATTAGACTAGAAAGAGGTCTAGTGAGAAAAACACTACCCATATGCACATGAAGCAAACACACATTCATTCAATCAAGCAAGCAAGGGCATACAAAATGATCTAGGACTATCGCATAAGTGCTCAACTACTACTAGTTACATGGGGGTAATACTACTATTATATGGTGGTCATCTAGAAATTTTGATCGGTGGAAGACTCCATGATGTCTGCTCCAGCTTCGTCTTCATAGTCATCATCACTTGGGTCTGAGTTGGTGTCGTCGATGATGATGCAGTTGTCTGGACAAGCGGGATCTTCTTCCTCTTCTTGCTCCTCTTCCTTGGGTGCCGGTCCTCCCATGAAGACTCTGATCTTCTTGACTAGGTCGTCGTTCTTCTCCAGTAGTATTTTGATTTCTTCCTCATATCCATCGCGTGTAGACTTGAGTTCTTCCTCCAGCTCGATGATCTTAGTTTTCGCCTTCTTCAAATCCATCATGTCTGCTCACATCTGGTTCTCATGATGTCGAATGTGCTAGTTTAGTTCCTGGATGTAGGCTGCAATGGATCTATCCTTCTTGGTGCTGATTACTTCCCATTGCTCGTCTCGGCGCCCACATATTTGGTATGTGGTGTCTTTAAGCTCCTTATTGTAGACTTCTCCAATGCGTCCCATGGTAATGTGAGCTGCCATACTCTTTCCCAAACTCCATGTTGGTGCATTGAAAACACATACTATGGGCTCCGTGCTTGGAGCAAATGTCCTTCCGGGAACTAGAGCTTGAATCTTCCAGCATTCTTCTTACGGTAAGGTGGCGTTATGCGTCCGGTGAAGCTTGGTATTCCAATATTCAGGTACCTAGTGACTTCCTTCAAGTGGCGTCCAAAGGTGTGTCTTCATCCGGTTGGGCAAACATGTACTTCATCTCCGTCATCCTAAAGAGTGGAAAAATGGAGAGGGGTCAGAAATGAGTAGAGAGGAGTGACCTATGGTTTTATCTTAGTGGTCGTGTCCTACACTCAGCGTGTGCTCGATACCATCTTGTAGCGACCCGACCTCGATGGTCAAGTCTTCGTGCTTACATGTCATCCACGGACCGGTAATCTTTGACACACACAAGACTCAAGGATTTATAACAGAGTAGCAATCACACACTTATTACATCGAATGTCTCAAGAGAGAACTTATTACAATAATATGGCTTAAGGCCATCTAATGTGATAACAGCGGAAGGCTTGGAAGATAAAGTGAGTCCATCAAATCCAACGGCATAACTGAGCTGCACGACAACGACCTACAATCCTTACTCCTCGTTCGAAAAGTCGCAACATAAAATGTTGCAGCCCGAGAACGGTCAGCACATGGAATATGCTTGGCAATGTAACACATAGAGAGTAATGAAAGAATACTATATACTACATGCATATATGGCTGGTGGAAAGCTCTATGGTTACAGTTTTGCAGAAAGCCAATTTTTCCATATATCAAAGGAATAAATTTTATTTTAACTATCATGGTGGGTGAAACATCATTGAGAAGGTATAACCCCATCTCAATCCCAATTAAAGTGATTAACAACCCAGCAGTATTAATTTAGAGTGATGGGATACATGTGAATACTCAAGTACTAGATACTCGAATTGTCCATAACCGGGACACGGCTAACCACGATTAGATTGTACACTCTGCAGAGGTTTATGACTTTTCCCCACAAGACTCGATCGCCTCCGTTGGTTTCTCGCCTTTGCATGGTGTTTGAGAGACGGATGACCGAGACACGTCTTTTAGAAACATTAACTCTCTACTCCGGATAGATCATACCAAACCTATAAAACCCACTACCTGCTGATCTACCTCTTCGAAAGCTTCACGTAACTTACTCAACTATGCTAGAGCCCATAATAGCTTGTGGCTGCACACGGAAGTTTCTAGCATGAATAATCTCAGTTCCCTTTGAGCCTGGGTGGCGGTCCATAGGAAGATCACACGGGTACCCCGGGATTTCCAAAAATAAAACAGACAACACTGGGTTCCCTAGGTGCCTCAATCCACCCAGATGTGTATTTAAGTTGCCACCTTAAAGTAAACCATTAATTAATAATCTCACATCTGTCGTGAATATCAACCCAAACCACGTCTACGAGCATAGCATGGCAATATAAGCAACACGTAGATTAACTCCCAAGGGTTTGATAGCAACAGGGCAATAGGTTCCTACCTCATCATCTACTTCCCAACCCACAAATTAATGACATCCAAATCATGCAATGTTGAAGGGTTGAGCTAATGTATAAAAACTCGGTATGAAAAGGTATGATCAAGTGTTACTTGCCTTGCTGACGATCCGTGAATCCTAGAGACTCGTAGTAATACGCTTCGCACTTCGGGAATTCTATCGCAAGCAAACAGTACATACATAAGTAAAAAACAAAGATGCACAAACGAAACTTCAACTGAAAGAGGTTGACCAGAGTGTTCAACTTAAGAACTCTGGTTTGCAAAAAGAATCAAACCAAACGGAACAATGAAACTCAAACGGCGAGAAAAACAAGGTCCGTTTACTATTCTGAACTAGAGTCAAATTTTACAAAGATAAAAACTGGTTTAAGTTGACTATTCGGAAAGAGGGTTTCGAGATGAAACTCCAGGCGCTTGAATCGCCTGATTCCGATAAACGAACAAAAAGTTATACTAATTTGAGCATTAGTTCGGAAATCGAATTCAGAATAATCGCAGAATAAAACCGATAAAAGAAAACGACGAACGGCTAAACGAACGAACGTTCGTTAGCAGAAACTAAATGATGAACGGTTCGTAAAAACGAGCGAGCAGTGAACGCCGCAAAATAAATAAACAGGAAAAAATAAACCGATCTAAAAAAGCGGCTAGGGTTTTCCAAAAACCGAAGGTTATTTAAAAAACGACGACGGGCTACCTCCGCGATCGTCCGGCGGTGGGCGGCGGGCGGTGGGTCCGGCGAGGGCGGCGAGGGGCGGCTAGGGCGCGGCTCGGGGGGGGGCGACGGCTCGGGGAGGCGGCGGCGACGGGCTCGGCTGGCCTCCGGGTCCCGGGCGGTGGTGGTGGTGGTGATGGCTAAGGGAGAGGGGGTATATAAAGAGGGAGGGAGGTGGCTTGGAGGAGGGGGCAAGGCGGCGGGAGGAGGCGGCTTGGACTCGAGTCCCGCGCAAGTGCGGCAGCGTGCTGTGGGGGGGCGGCGGCTTGGGCCGGCTTTGCTTTGGGCCGTTGGCCCGATCGTCTTTGATTTTTTTTTAAAGAAACATTCCGCCGAAAATTGTAAAAATCCTAGAAAAATAAATAAAAATCTAAAAATGCCAAAACAAGTTTTCTTTGCCTAAATAAAATATTTAGAACAAGATGAACTTTTCGTGGCCCCTAAAATGCAATTTTAGATATATGCAAATTTTTCTCTAGGCAAATAAAATTCCAAATAAGTAAAATAAAATCCCAAAAATGATTTTAACATTTTTCCTCCGGTATTTTCAATTATTTGTGGAGAAGTCATATTATCTCCTCTCGTTTATTTTTTTTAAACAGGAAATATTTTCCGGAGAGAAAAATTATAAAATCCAAAGTCCTCGTCTTTCATTATTTGATAAAATTCAAATATGAAAAATCGGAAAATCCCCAACTCTCTCCGAGGGTCCTTGAGTTGCTTAGGATTTCGAGGATAGCAAATGAAAATGCAATAAAATATGATATGCATGGATGACATGTGTATAACATGCCAAATTGAAAATTTGGGATGTTACACCAGTTTCAAATTCTATCTTTGGTTGTTTGTAGTATGCCTTGTTTATTCCAGTTATTCACAACGTGATGTTCTATATGTGCAAGTATGAACTGTCAACTGTGCAGTTCAATTTCATCAATACCAGTTTCAACAATACCACTATGAATGACTACATTTGGTTGCTGCATCTTGTAGTTAACACGCCTTTCCATTTTTATTTAACAATAAACAGTGTACTGAGACCAGCACAATACCAACTTGAATGACTATGTTTTCTTTTTGTTAAACGTTAGGCCTGTTGCACTTAACACACCTTTCCACTTGTTTTTCTTTACTAGCGTGCTTAAACCTACACACTGAAGCTATCTTTTGGAGATTATTTTGTCTGCCATGGATATATTTGGTTGATGTTTAGCCTGTTGTGCTTAACATGTCTCTCGATGTACCTACACAGAAAATTTTGGGAAGGACTGTTGTTTTCCATCGAGGTTAGTTTCATCCCATGGCTTACATATACTCACCGTTCAGGATATCGGTAGCTGGTACCATATAGGCCGGGGGCTGATAATGGACTAATCGGTGAATTGGACTTTTAACCGAATATATCTGTAACCCATTTGTCATTAGGTTAACTAGGGCCATATGTAATATATGTGAGACTACATAGCAACATGCACTGTATTTAATGTCTAAATATGCAATCCTAGGCTACATAGCAACAAGGAAGAGTGTTACCTTAATGTTCTCATGATGTTTAGATATATGTTGAAGAGCAGCAGCAACAACAACAACACAACCTTGTTTGGATACTCAACTTAGCTGGATGTCAGAGTTAGTTTCTACCTCATGACTAACCCTGAACTAACTCCATCCAAAGAGGTGTTTGGATGACAGGGTTAGATTGACAATAAATGCACTAGGAGAACTAGCTCCAATTAGCACCTCTTGGGTGGGATAGTTTTTTTGGGTGAGTTAGATGCAACTAGCTCAAACTATCCCTCATGTCTGGATATACTTTAGGGCTATTTGAGACCGAACTAGGTCAAACTAACTCTAACCCATGGATACAACAACAGTTAATCAACCGGTAATTTTTAAAAATGCAATAAACTCCTTCAGGCCCATCATGTAAGATGTTAATTCATCTAATATGTGAGTATATTGTATGTTATAAGATATTATAAAAGAGTGTTGTACTAGAACATTGTGCAATTGATGTTTAGCTTCTAATATTAACTTGGTGATTTTAGGTACATATGTCATTGGTAAAGATTCACGCTTCGACCCTTTCTGCGTATGGGGCAATGAGATATCGATGAACCAGCATCAAGTGAGGAAACAGATAAAGATTGTTAGTAAAATGGGTCAAAAGTTGGCAATTAAACTATTTGTTTACACTTTATCCAAGACAACAACGAACTGCAGAATGGTAAGTAAGAACTCTGCAGCCTTCTTTTTACTGCCCATAATGGGTTGTGTTAGATGACAATGTCTGAAACTTTTTCCTTTGCAGTGGTTCCCAAAGTAGTTTACTCAAGATTACCTCTCAAACTACATGATTTGTGGGCATGCAAAGGTTAAAGTATATCTACTAGAACACGATCTTTATCTAGATGTTTTCATGAAGACCGTGAAGGATGGGCGGTCGGCCATCACAAGGGGTTGGACTAGAGTCGTGCGTGCCTTCTGCATGGAGGAGGGCACAATATGGGCATTCCGCTTCACCTTGTTCAGCAACTAGAATGTATTTCGCCTCTTTCTTTACCGTTTTTAATACTACAAGCATACAAATGTGGTTCATCATTCTTTATTTGGTTCTTATGTATTTCTTGAACATATGTACCTATGAAATGAATAATGCATTGGTTGTTTGAACCTAATGGATATAAATCAATAGCATACATTCAAATTCAAATCCGGTATAATTTGAAATAGCAGAAGTTAAATTACGGTGAAATTACGCTCTCCAGGTCATTACGGTGCACACGGTTGGTAAAACACAAACATTTGCAATATACACCCTAATCTGACATGGTTCACAGAGAGGAAACGCGTGCAAGCATGCACACAGTTGCCGTTTGCAAAGCGTGTACGTTTTCAGACAATATCACAAACGGTGCAAGCAAACTAAACATTTGTGATAGTTGCCTATCATACACGATTCGCAACCATGAACTGTTTCTGATCTGGTATGCATCATAAATGGTGCACCACTGAATAATGCGTGCAATAGTTGTCATGTACGACGATGTTACGATGGTCCGACGTTTCGTACTCCTGTCCGACATTCATATGACAATTAGCTAATCTTCTTAATTAGTTATCGCATACGGTTTGGGAAAAGCGAATGTGTGTGATTGTGTGCTTATCATACACGTTCTATAATCATGAACCGTTTGTGATGGGTCGCGTATCGTAAACGTAGCACCATAGAATACCGACTGTGATGGAATGCAAGCACAAACGAGTTGCAAGGATGCAACGTTTGGGTGGCTCCCTATCCCCGACAGTTTCTGGGTCGTGTGGAAAGGACCTCCCTATCGCAGTCACTCACTTAGCGACGGTACCAAATCCCGTGGCGGAGGGGTTAAAAACCGTTTGTTTAGCACCTCCCTATACCATTTTGCTATTTTATATCATTTTTTGGACTAACCTATTAACCTAGTGCCCAGTGCCAGTTGCCGTTTTTTCCTTGTTTTTGTTTTTACAGAAAATCAGTACCAAACAGAGTCCAAACGGAACGACACTTTTCAATGATTTTTCTTGGACCACAAGATACCCTAGAAGCTTCAGGAGGAGGCCAAAAGGGCCACAGGATGGCCACAAGCTCAGAGGGTGCGCCCTAGGGGGGCGCCCCCCAAGCTTGTGGGCCCCACGTGGAACTTCCAGCCCTATTTTTTCTTCTATAAATACCCTAATATTCCCCCTAGACCAGAGGGCAGACAAAAAATACTTTTCCACCGCCCAAGTTTCTGTCTTTGTGAGATCCCATCTGTAGACCTTTTCCGGTACTATGCTGGAGGGGGATTCAAGAACGGAGACTTCTACCTCAACCTTGCTGCCCTTCCGATGATGTATCAGTAGTTTACCACAGACCTATGTGTCCATAGCTAGTAGCTAGATGTATTTTTCTCTCTCTCTTTGGTCTTCAATACAATGTTCTCCTTGATGTTCTTGGAGATCTATTCGATGTAATCTTCTTTTGCGGTGCGTTTGTTGAGATCTTATGAATTGTGGGTTTATGATCAGATTCTCTATGAATGATTTTTTAGTCTTCTCTGTACTCTTTTATGCATGAATTATATAGCTTAGTATTTCTCTCCGATATGTTGATTTGGTTTGGCCAACTAGATTGATTTTTCTTGCAATGGGAGAGGTGCTTTGTAATGAGTTCAATCTTGCAGTGCTTATTCCCAGTGACAGAAAGGGACATGACATGTATTTGTATTGTTACCATTAGGGATAAAAAGATGGGGTTTTTTCATATTGATTGGATCTATCCCTCTACATCATGTCATCTTGCTTAAGGCGTTACTCCGTTCTTGTTAACTTAATACACTAGACGCATGCTCGATAGCGGTTGATGCATGGAGTAATAGTAGTAGATGCAGGCAAGAGTCAGTATACGTGTCACAGAATGTGATGCATGTATACATGATCATTGCCTTAGATATCGGCATAACTATGCGCTTTTCTATCAATTGCTTAACAGTAATTCGTTTACCCACCAGATGCTTTTTTTTTCAAGAGAGAAGCCTCTAGTGAAAACTATGGCCCCCAGATCTATCTTTTATCATATTATTTTCAAATAAATAAAAGCAAAGACACAAAAATACCTTGCTGCAATTTATTTACTTCTATTTTATTTCACACTTTTATTTGTCTTATATATATATATATATATATATATATATATATATATATATATATATATATATATATATATATATATATATAGGTCTCATCCTTGCAAGTAACCGTGAAGGGATTGACAACCCCTTTATCACGTTTGGTCCAAGTATTTGTTTGTTCGTGTATGTGCAATTATTGGAGACTTGTGTGTTGCTCCTACTGGATTGATACCTTGGTTCTCAACTAAGGGAAATACTTATCTCGACTTTGCTGCATCACCCTTTCCTTTTCAAGGGAAATACATCGCCGGAGGCACATCCCGGTTCTTGAGTTGTAAGTAAATAAAAATGTGATGGTCATCATTATTAGAGCATTGTCCCATGTGAGGAAAGGATGATGGAGACTATGATTCCCCCACAAGTCAGGATGAGACTCTGGATGAAAATGATAAAAAGGAAACAAAGAAAAAAAGAGGCCAAAGTGCCTAACAAAAGAAAAAAAAGGAAAAAATTAGAGATAAAGTGAGAAGGGACAATGTTACTATCCTTTTCCACACTTGTCTTCGACGTAGCACCATGTTCTTCATGATAGAGAGTCTCCTATTTTGTCACTTTCATATTACTAGTGGGAATTTTTCATTATAGAACCTGGCTTGTATATTCCAATGATGGGCTTCCTCAAATGCCCGAGGTCTTCATGAGCAAGTAAGTTGGATGCACACCCACTTAGTTTTCTTTGGAGCTTTCATACACTTATAGCTCTAGTGCATCCGTTGCATGGGAATCCCTACTCCTTGCATTGATATCAATTGATGGGCATCTCCATAGCCCGTTGATTAGCCTTGTCAACAAGGGAATTTGTTCCTTTTTTGTCTTCTCCACTCAACCTCCAACATCATACTTTGTTCCAACCATAATGCTATATCCATGGCTCACGCTCATGTATTGCATGAGAGTTGAAAAAGCTGAAGCGCGTTAAAAAGTATGAATCAATTGCTTGGCTTGTCATTGGGGTTGCGCATGATAAATACTTTATCTTAAGAAGATGGAGCATGACAAGACTATATGATTTTGTAGGGATAACTTTCTTTAGCCATGATATTTTGAAAAGACATGATTGATTTTTAGTATACTTGAAGTATTATCATTGTTATTTCAATATTAAAATTTTGTTTTGAATCTTACAGATCTGAATATTCATGCCATAGAAAGAAAGATAACATGATAACCACATTAGGTAGCATTCCACACCAAAAATTCCGTTTTTATAATTTACCTACTCGAGGACGAGCAGGAATTAAGCTTGGGGATGCTTGATACGTCTCCAACGTATCTATAATTTTTTATTGTTCCATCCTATTATGTTATCAATCTTGGATGTTTTATATGCATTATTATGGTATTTTCTATCATTGTTTGGGACTAACCTATTAACCTAGTGCCAAGTGCAGTTGCTATTTTTTCCTTGTTTTTTCTTTACATAAAATCAATACCAAATGGAGTCCAAAGGAACAAAACTTTTTGACGATTTTTCTTGGACCACAAGATGCCCTAGAAGCTTCGAGAGGAGGCCAGAAGGGCCACGAATGTCCACAAGCTCGGAGGGCGTCATAGCCCCCCCCCCCCACCCAAGCTTGTGCCCCCCCCTTGGCACTTCCAACCCTAAATTTTCTTCTATAAATACCCAAATATTCCCCGTAGACCAGAGTGCACACCAGAAATACTTTTCCACTGCAACAAGTTTCTATCTTCATGAGATCCTATCTGGAGACCTTTTCTGGTACTCTGTCGGAGGGAGATTCGACCACAGAGATCTTCTACATCAACCTTGCTGCCCTGCCGATGATGTGTGAGTAGTTTACCACAGACCAACGGGTCCATAGCTAGTCACTAGATGGCTTCTTCTCTATCTTTTATCTTTAATACAATGTTCTCCTCGATGTTCTTTGAAATCAATTTGATGTAATCTTCTTTTGCGGTGCGTTTGTTCAGATCCGATGAATTGTTGGTTTCTGATCAGATTATCTATGAATATTATTTGAGTCTTCTCTGAACTCTTTAATGCATGAATTATATAGCTTAGTATTTCTCTCCAATCTATTGATTTAGTTTGGCCAACAAGTGTCAGGACCCCGATCCTAAGTCACACCGATCTAGCATGTAACACATCATATCACTTTGCGGCCTCACGCACGGTATTCCCACGGGTGTCGCCTTACCATGGCCCGGGACCGTTTGCGCCTTTTGGATCACGTATATGATAGTGTCGCTAGCATCCATATGACAGAGAACCCGGGCCGACATGACTAGTCGTGAACCCAAAGTGGCACTAACCTATGGGGACAGGCATACATGAATCAACATCGAGCATGTCGGTCGGCAGCGTGCGAATCCGGGCTGTAGCACTGGGCTGACAGGACTCCGGGAACCCCGGGCTGTAGCAGGCTAGGCAGGACTCCGGATGTCACCGTGTGACATTTCCCCGAAGGGACAGACACAGGAACAAAGTGAATCACATGCCGGCTGGTCAAGTGTTCCGGAGCAGTAGTGCTGGGCTAGCAGGACTCCGGTGATCCGGGCTGTAGCAGACTACCATGGCTCAGTGGAAACACTAGACTACATTTCCCCATAAGAGAGGCTACCAAGGATAAACAACTAGGTTGTCGGATCCCACACATAGCAATACAAGTTACACGTATGCATAACATGCAAGTATGTGCTGTACAACATGGCATCACAACATAACGCAAACTCATATAGGTAAAGGCTTAGAAGAGCCACATAGCATTTAATACAAACAGGGGTCACATGACCCATCATTCAGAGCATACAAGCAACAAGCGGAAGCATTACATGTCTGAGTACAGACAACTACAAAAGAAAAAGGCTGAGAAACCTGACTATCCACAAGACCCTCCCAAGGGTACAAGATCGTAGCTGAGGTAACAAGCTACTCGTCGAAGTCCAAGCGGAACTACTAGTAAGACCGAAGTCTCCACTGCAAAAAATAAATAAAGCAACGTGAGTACAAAGGTACTCAGCAAGACTTACATCAGATCCTATTATACATGCATTAGTATCAAGAAGGTAATGTGGAGTTTAGTTGCAGCAAGCCAGCTTTGACTCTGTGGCTATCCTGTTCTACGACTACCAGAACTTCTTTGAGGTGATATGGCGCACACGAGTCCACTATCCACCACACAATACACTACTATGGATTCATCCCCGTCTCCCTATGAGAAGGCCATCCATAGCACTCACATTTGTCTTGAGCATTTTAGAGTATCCACTTCAAGTTGTCTATGTACCACGTAAGCATCCAAGAAGTCCATAACCGAGGACACGGCTATTCGAATAGATCATGATAACCCTGCAGGGGTGTACTTCTTCACACAAGCTCTCTCCACTTACCGCCATATACACGTCATGTATCTCGGCAACCTTCAAGCGGAAGCCTGGCGAGGGTGTCGGCCACGACCTGACTAACCACACAAGACTCTAGTCCAGGTTTATCGCCTATTCGGCTTCCATCCGCAAGGAGATCCGACCGGGGTGTCGCTCACGGCCCCAAAGGATGTGAGCAGGGTTCCCAAGCCCACCATCCGGGTGCCACTTGGTACACCGTGCCACCTGTGCCTAGTCTGTCCCAAGCCCACCCTGCCGGGTGCCACTCGGTAGAATAATAGCACTACCTACAAACACCAGAAACTAGTTGCGACTCCTGGACAGAGATCAAGTTGGTTAATAAGTCGAGAGAGCTTGGAGCGCCCAGAGCCCAATGTGTGGTAGTATCGAGTCATTGGACGACATACATAGAACTCAGTGCTTAAGGACGGTTCCAGTGAGACAACCCACCATGTACTCCTACCTGGCCTCTCACCGCTACCTTTACCAAATCGTGTTCACACACTTAACTCTCAGCATCAGAACATATCGTAACACTCACATTCATTCCCAATGAATCAGACCTGACACAACTCTAAGCAATAGCAGGCATAGCATGGTAGGAACACAACATGGCCCAATCAACTCCTACACATGCTAGTGAGTTTCAACTATTTACTGTGGCAATGACAGGTCATGCAGAGGAATGGGTTCAACTACCGCAGCACAAAGTAGCAGATGAATCGTTGTTGTCCTAATGCAATAACTGAGAGCAGGAGCGAGAGAGTAGGATTGTATCGGAATGAACAAGGGGTTTTGCTTGCCTGGTAAATCAACAAGGGGGGGCACTGCTTCACAGACAGGTACTCTGGAACGTCTCCGGAGCAGGACCTATCGAGAAGGAACGGTGCCAACAATCAAAACACAAGCATATGCAACAATATGATGCATGAACATGGCATGTAGATGTGATGCTGTTTGAGCTAATGCAACTAGTATTCAAATTGAATGAAGTCCATTTGAACCAAGGGTTCAAATGCAACTCCAACTTAAGCTCTTATAAATGCCATTTACATGTTTTCACTTATACAGCATGTATAAGTTGGTTTGTCATGCATGAAACTAGTACAGATGGAAAGATTGCATTTTTCTGATAATTTTTCATATATAAATTATTTCAATCTGAGCTACGGTCGAATTTCTATGATTTTTTAAGTTTGAATCATTTTCTGGAATTTCCTGATTTAATTTAATACCAGAAAATGAATAACTGCGTCAGCATTTCATCATGCTTGCGTCAGCAAGTCAACAACGCTGACTGGTCAAACCTGACGTGTGGGGCCTACACGTCAGTGACACGGGTTAAACATGGGGTTTGATTATCCTAATTATAGGATTAGTGGCGCTGGGGCCCACGGGTCAGTGTCAGGGGGTTAAATAAGCGGTGAGGTTAGCAGCTAATCACGCGCCACGTCAGTCGCCGGAGTTACGCCGGCGACGACCTCGAGCCACGGCGGAAGTTCGCCGGAGCGAGCTGGTGGCCACGGTTTGGCACACGGAGGCCACCGGCGGGTAGCCCATGCACGGGCGCATCCAGCCGTGCTCAGGAAAGGCCGTGGGAACGACGGAGCTCGCGGAGCGAGCAGAGCATGGCGACGGCCGAGTCGGCGCGAAGCGGATGCGGCTGCGGTGTCGAGGGCGAACGAAGAGGAGAGGAGGAGCAGCAGCTCACAGCGATCTCGATGGGCTTGACGGCGAGCTCGGGACGCGCTGTGGTCGACGGGCGGCGATGGGGATCCACGGCGGCGGCGGTGAAGAGACGAGCGGTGGACGACGATGGAGGCCGTCCGGAGGTGCATGGCTCGACGAGGAGGTAGAGGGGTCGGCGGAGCTGGGGAGCGTGTCGGGGAGGTGCGGCAGTGGCCGAGGCCACGGTGGCTGTGGACGGCGGCGACGGTGATTTCGGCCGCGAGAGAGAGAGCGAGGGGAGGAGGGAGAGGACTGGGAGAGTGAGTGAGTTGGGGCGTGGCGTCGTCGGCATGAGGAGAAGGGCTCGAGCGGCCAGGCAAGCAGCTGCGTCTTGCGGCGGCGTCTGGCGTCGGGCACTGCTTCCCCGCCCTCTTGGCAAGAGGAGGAAGACGGCTGTGTCCCTAGTGGGCTAGGCCAGAACAGGAATGGGCCGGCCAGAGGCGCCAAGTAAGAAGCCCAGGTAAGGTTTTCCCATTCTTTTTCTTTTCTATTTCTGACATTTGTTTTGATTTAACAAAAATGCTAAATCATTTTATCTTCTTATGCCAATTTTTGTAGGGGCTATTGGTATTATTCCAGAGCCCCTCATCAACTAGCATAATTTTTGGACATATAATATATATATAACATTTATATATCCAATGCAAATAATTACTGCATTAATTCCAAATGCCCAAAATAAATACTTATGAGCTCCCAAAAATATTGGTTTGATTATTATCTCTGTCCAATATTTTCAGAGGGCAACATGAGCATTTTCTTGGACCTTTTTGGAGCAATTTTTACTTGGGTCAATTTCCAAAAATGATTATGAGGGTTTCACAAATCCCCATTTCAAAATTAAATGGAATTTAAACATGATGCACAAATGACTAGCTAGTCTAGGTCATACCAGAACTAGGGATGTGACAACTCACCCCCACTTGAAAGAATCTCGTCCCGAGATTCAGGGGTCGACGGAAAGAAAGCGGGGTACTCCAGTCGAACACGATCTTCTCGCTCCCAAGTAGCTTCTCTCTCAGAATGATGAGACCACTGAACCTTGAGAAACTTGATGTTCTGACGTCGGGTAACACGCTCTGCTTGATTGAGAATGCGAACAGGGTACTCTCGATATGTGAGGTTATCTTGGAGATCAAGCGTTTCGTGGTCCACTCCACGGATGGGATCCGAGAAGCAACGCCTGAGTTGAGAGACGTGGAAGACATCATGAACTCGATAAAGATGTGGGGGTAGTTCCAACTGGTAGGCAACCTCTCCTCGTTTAGCGAGAATGCGAAAAGGACCAATGTAGCGAGGAGCCAACTTGCCCTTGATACCAAAACGATGGGTACCCTTCAAAGGAGTAACCCGAAGGTAAGCCTTGTCGCCAATTTCATAAGCCACTTCCTTATGACGACGGTCATACTGGCTCTTTTGACGAGATTGGGCTGTTTTCAAATTCTCACGAATGATGCGAACTTGCTCTTCTGCCTCCTGGATCATATCCGGTCTAAAGAATTGTCTTTCACCGGTTTCTGACCAGTTCAAAGGTGTTCGACATCTTCGTCCATAGAGAATCTCAAAAGGAGCTTTCTTGAGACTGGATTGGTAGCTATTGTTATAAGCAAACTCGGCGAAAGGAAGACATTTCTCCCAATCCATACCGAATGACATAACGCAAGCTCTAAGCATGTCTTCGAGAATTTGGTTGACCCTTTCCACCTGACCACTTGACTGAGGGTGGAAAGCGGTACTAAAGGAAAGATGGGTGCCCATGGCAGTTTGGAAACTCTCCCAGAAATGAGAAGTGAAAAGACTACCACGGTCTGAATTGATCTCTAGTGGAACACCATGGAGTGAAACTATTCGAGAGATATATAAGTCAGCGAGCTGACTAGCGGTGATACTCTCTCGAACAGGAAGGAAGTGAGCCACTTTGGAAAGACGATCAACGACTACGAAGATAGCGTTATTCCCTTTCTTGGTCCTGGGAAAGCCGGTGATGAAGTCCATACCAACTTTATCCCATTTCCACTCGGGAATAGCTAAAGGCTGAAGGGTGCCAGCAGGTCTCTGATGCTCTGCCTTAACGCGACGACAAACGTCACAGTTAGCAATAAACTGAGCAATTTCTCTCTTCATCCTAGTCCACCAGAACCTCTAGCGTAGGTCCTGATACATCTTAGTACTACCGGGATGAATCGTGAGAGGAGATTCATGCGCCTCCTTAAGAATCAGTTGTCGCAGATGTTGATTCTTGGGAACCACCAAACGATTCTCAAAGAAAACAACACCACGATCATCCATAGAGAAACATGCACTAACTCCCTTCTTAATGTTTCTCTTGATCCGAGAAATTCCTGTGTCTTGCTTTTGAGCAGCGACAATCCGATCCTCAAGATCAGGTTTCACCACCAAGGTAGAAAGGAATCCGTGAGGAGCCATGTGAAGGTTAAGCTTACAGAATTCCTCATGGAGAAGTGGTTGGCCTTGCTGCAACATGAGATTGTTGCAATAGGATTTACGGCTTAGAGCATCAGCCATGACATTGGCTTTTCCTGGGGTGTAGGTAATCCCTAGATCATAATCTGTGATCAACTCCAACCAACGGCTTTGCCTAAAGTTCAAATCTGGTTGGGTGAAGATATACTTGAGACTCTGGTGATCGGTGTGATCTCGCAACGTTTACCAAGAAGGTAATGTCGCCAGGTCTTGAGTGCATAGACTACGGCTGCAAGCTCTAGATCATGTGTAGGATAATTCTCCTCATGTGGATGCAACTGACGAGATGCATAGGCAATCACATGACGATCCTGAATAAGAATGCAACCTAGTCCCTGCCGTGAGGCATCGCAGTAGATAACAAAGTCTTTAGTGAAATCCGGTGGCACAAGTATGGGAGCAGAAGTCAGGCGTCTTTTCAGTTCCTGAAAACTGTACTCACACTATGGGGACCACTCAAACTTTTTATCTTTCTTGAGAAGTTCCGTGAGGGGTTTGGCTATTTTGGAGAAGTTTTCAACAAAACGACGGCAATAGCTGGCTAGGCCAAGGAAACTCCTAACTTGTTTAACGGTTTCAGGTGGAGTCCAATCGAGAACGGCCTTAACTCTCTCGGGATTGACAGCAATGCCCTTACCAGAGATCACGTGGCCGAGATAGGTCACTTCTAGCAACCAAAATTCACACTTGGAGAACTTGGCATAAAGGCGGTGCTCTCTGAGTTTTTCTAGCACAAGTCTAAGATGTTTGGCATGCTCTTCCTCGTTCTTCGAGTAAATAAGAATATCATCGAGGTAAACCACGACAAACTTATCTAAGTACTCCATGAAGATCAAGTTCATCAAGCGGGAGAAAGTGGCTGGGGCGTTGGTTAGACCAAAGGACATGACGGTGTACTCGTACTGACCATAACGAGTGACAAAAGCCGTCTTAGGAATGTCCCCATTTCTGATCTTGATTTGGTGGTAGCCTAACCTCAAATCCATCTTGGAAAAGACTGATGATCCAGCGAGCTGATCATACAGATCGTTGATCCTGGGGAGCGGATACTTGTTCTTTACCGTGACCAAATTAACGGGACGATAATCTACAACCATCCGGTCCGTACCATCCTTCTTCTTGACGAAGAGGACGGGGCAAGCCCAAGGAGAAGAACTAGGACGGATGAAACCCTTTTGCAAGGACTCATCAAGTTGTTTCTTAAGCTCGGCTAGTTCTAAGGGTGCCATTTTGTAAGGTCTCCTAGAGATTGGAGCGTTTCCGGATAAGATCTATGATTTAACTCTACATCTCTGTCGGTGGAATACCGGCAGTTCCTCCGAAAGACATCCGGAAAGTCACGGACTATCGGGATATCTTCAAGGTCTGGAAGAGGGCTGGCATTAAGAGAATAGAGTTGTCGCTTTGCAACTCTAGTGGAGACAGTGACTATCTTGCCAGATGGGTGTGTAAGTTGAACGGACCTGGTATAACAATCAATCTTGGCATAATGAGCTTTCATCCAGTCCATACCCAAGATGATGTTAATATCTGTGGACTTGAGGGCTATAAGTGAGGCAAGGAATACAAGTCTATCAACAAGGATTTCATTACCATGGCTTACACTAGAAGTTTGCCATTTGGATCCAGGGGTTTGAATGACTAGTGGAGAGGGCATATCACAAAATGATATGTTGTGCAAGTTAGCATAGCTTTCAGAAATGAAGGAATGAGATGCTCCGGTATCAAATAGAACCGAAGCTGGATGACAGCTGACAAGGAGTGTACCAAGAACGACATCCGGATCATCATGAGCGTCTTTAGCTGAGACGTGATGCACACGTCCACGTTCAGTGGGGGCTGACTTAACATTGATCATCTTGCGTGATGGCTTAACACAGCCAACAGTCTTCTCGGGCTGGGGTGGAGCATAGCTGGCCTGAGAGCAGTCACGTGCATAGTGTCCTGGCTCTCCGCATGTGAAGCAAGTCCCTGAAGTTGGACGTGGACCCGCATTGACAAGCGGTCTACCAATAGGCCTGGGTGGAGCATACGACTGAGCTGGGGGAGGCATTACATGGGATGGCCTCGGTGAATATTCGGGTGGAAGAGCAGAGTTCGGGATCCAAATCCGGCGCTTCTGCGAACTAGAACCGGAGGAAGAAACCAAATCACGGTTGTGCTTACGAGACTCCTTGTAAGTGAGCTGAGTCGTCTCTGCATTAATGGCCTTGTTCACAAGAGCTTGGAATGTATCACAATGATGTAGGTGGAGATCACGACGCAACTTGGGGTTGAGACCCTTCCGGAACCTAGCCTGCTTCTTGGCGTCCGTGGACACATCTTCTGTGGCATAGCGGGCAAGGTTCTCAAACTCTCTGCTGTAAGCATCAACAGCCATCTTACTCTGGGTGAAACTACAGAACTCTTCTCTCTTGCGATCGATGAGGGCTTCAGGAATGTGATGCTCGCGAAAAGCCTCAGTGAAATCTCTCCAGGTAGGAATCTAACCAGCTGGAAGCATAGCCTCATAGTTCTGCCACCAAAGACTAGCATGACCTTCCAGGTGGTATGCAACATAGGTGACCTTGTCACCTTCAGCTACGTTCGCAGAACGGAGCTTGCGTCTGATACTACGGAGCCAGTCATCTGCATCGAGTGGCTCGATGGAATGATGAAAGGTAGGTGGGTGCAAGCGAATGAAGTCATGAATGGTTGCAGACCCTTTGAACTGCTGTGCGGTGTTCTCCTCGATACGTGCCAACAAGCGCTTAGGCTCATGCTTGTTCCTCTCCAACTCTAACATAAACTCTGCCAATGAAGGCTGGTCGGGAGGATCCTCATCCCTACCATCTCCGTGGTTCTGACTACAAGCAACAGAACTTCGCTTAACTGATGACATCCTGAGAAACGAAACCAAGGAGGAATCAACATCACTACATACTGAATAATGTAGGACACCGAAATTAGTAACTCTCGAACTCCTGGGGCAATTCCGGCAGCATAACGGCAGTAAAATGCTCAGAATGAGACATCCTGCTAAAATGGGGTAGTACAACAACTCAACATCACCACTCAAGGTTCTGAGATATTACTAAACAGGCTACACCGGAGGTACTTGAACTGGGATATGACTCTGATCAACCAATCCTATGGGACTACGGAGTAGTAACACGTGATCCTGATAGACAGAAGAGAAAGCCTAATTCCTTAACCCCGTAGGAAAAATAGGACGACTCAGATCAGAAGGGCATGAGATATAAGGAGTAAAAGAGCCTTACGTTCCCTCCCACAATCAATTCCCCTACATAACTAAAGCATTTCTAGACTCAACTTCGACCAGGTTGGCTTGGAAATCCTACAGGCAGTCAGGCTATGATACCAAAGCTGTTGGGACCCCGATCCTAAGTCACACCGATCTAGCATGTAACACATCATATCACTTTGCGGCCTCACGCACGGTATTCCCACGGGTGTCGCCTTACCATGGCCCGGGACCGTTTGCGCCTTTTGGCTCACGTATATGATAGTGTCGCTAGCATCCATATGACAGAGAACCCGGGCCGACATGACTAGTCGTGAACCCAAAGTGGCACTAACCTATGGGGACAGGCATACATGAATCAACATCGAGCATGTCGGTTAGCAGCGTGCGAATCCGGGCTGTAGCACTGGGCTGACAGGACTCCGGGAACCCCGGGCTGTAGCAGGCTAAGCAGGACTCCGGATGTCACCGCGTGACATTTCCCCGAAGGGACAGACACAGGAACAAAGTGAATCACATGCCGGCCAGTCAAGTGTTCCGGAGCAGTAGAGTTTGGGCTAGCAGGACTCCGGTGAACCGGGCTGTAGCAGACTACCATGGCTCAGTGGAAACACTAGACTACATTTCCCCATAAGAGAGGCTACCAAGGATAAACAACTAGGTTGTCGGATCCCACACATAGCAATACAAGTTACACGTACGCATAACATGCAAGTATGTGCTGTACAACATGGCATCACAACATAACGCAAACTCATATAGGTAAAGGCTCGGAAGAGCCACATAGCATTAATACAAACAGGGGTCACATGACCCATCATTGAAACATACAAGCAACAAGCGGAAGCATTACATGTCTGAGTACAGACAACTACAAAAGAAAAAGGCTGAGAAGCCTGACTATCCACAAGACCCTCCCAAGGGTACAAGATCGTAGCTGGGGTAACAAGCTACTCATCGAAGTCCAAGCGGAACTACTAGTAAGACCGAAGTCTCCGCTGCAAAACATAAATAAAGCAACGTGAGTACAAAGGTACTCAGCAAGACTTACATCAGATCCTATTATACATGCATTAGTATCAAGAAGGTAATGTGGAGTTTAGTTGCAGCAAGCCAGCTTTGACTCTCTAGCTATCTTGTTCTACGACTACCAGAACTTCTTTGAGGTGATATGGCGCACACGAGTCCACTATCCACCACACAATACACTACTATGGATTCATCCCCGTCTCCCTACAAGAAGGCCATCCATAGCACTCACACTTGTCTTGAGCATTTTAGAGTATCCACTTCAAGTTGTCTATGTACCACGTAAGCATCCAAGAAGTCCATAACCGAGGACACGACTATTCGAATAGATCATGATAACCCTGCAGGGGTGTACTTCTTCACACACGCTCTCGCCACTTACCGCCATATACACGTCATGTATCTCGGCAACCTTCAAGCGGAAGCCTGGCGAGGGTGTCGGCCACGACCTGACTAACCACACAAGACTCTAGTCCAGGTTTATCGCCTATTCGGGTTCCATCCGCAAGGAGATCCTGCTGGGGTGTCGCTCACGGCCCCAAAGGATGTGAGCAGGGTTCCCAAGCCCACCATCCGGGTGCCACTTGGTACACCGTGCCACCTGTGCCTAGTCTGTCCCAAGCCCACCCTGCCGGGTGCCACTCGGTAGAATAATAGCACTACCTACAAACACCAGAAACTAGTTGCGACTCCTGGACAGAGATCAAGTTGGTTAATAAGTCGAGAGAGCTTGGAGTGCCCGGAGCCCAATGTGTGGTAGTATCGAGTCATTGGACGACATACATAGAACTCAGTGCTTAAGGACGGTTCCAGTGAGACAACCCACCATGTACTCCTACCTGGCCTCTCACTGCTACCTTTACCAAATCGTGTTCATACACTTCACTCTCAGCATCAGAACATATCGTAACACTCCAATTCATTCCCAATGAATCAGACCTGACACAACTCTAAGCAATAGCAGGCATAGCATGGTAGGAACACAACATGGCCCAATCAACTCCTACACATGCTAGTGAGTTTCAACTATTTATTGTGGCAATGACAGGTCATGTAGAGGAATGGGTTCAACTACCGCAGCACAAAGTAGCAGATAAATCGTTGTTGTCCTAATGCAATAACTGAGAGCAGGAGCGAGAGAGTAGGATTGTATCGGAATGAACAAGGGGTTTTATTCGCCTGGTAAATCAACAAGGGGGGCTTTGCTTCACGCATGTGTACTGAAGCGTCTCGGAGCAGGACCTATCGAGAAGGAACGGTGCCAACAATCAAAACACAAGCATATGCAAAAATATGATGCATGAACATGGCATGTAGATGTGATGCTGTTTGAGCTAATGCAACTAGTATTCAAATTGAATGAAGTCCATTTGAACCAAGGGTTCAAATGCAACTCCAACTTAAGCTCTTATAAATGCCATTTACATGTTTTCACTTATACAGCATGTATAAGTTGGTTTGTCATGCATGAAACTAGTACAGATGGAAAGATTGCATTTTTCTGATAATTTTTCATATATAAATTATTTCAATCTGAGCTACGGTTGAATTTCTATGATTTTTTTAAGTTTGAATCATTTTCTGGAATTTCCTGATTTAATTTAATACCAGAAAACGAATAACTGCATCAGCATTGCGTCATGCTTGCGTCAGCAAGTCAACAACGCTGACTGGTCAAACCTGACGTGTGGGGCCTACACGTCAGTGACACGGGTTGAACAGGGGGTTAGATTATCCTAATTATAGGTTAGTGGCGCTGGGGCCCATGGGTCAGTGTCAGGGGGTTAAATAAGCGGTGAGGTTAGCAGCTAATCACGCGCCACGTCAGCCGCCGGAGTTTCGCCGGCGACGACCTCGAGCCAAGGCGGAAGTTCGCCGGAGCGAGCTGGAGGCCACGGTTTGGCACACGGAGGCCACCGGCTGGTAGCCCGTGCACGGGCGCATCCAGCCGCGCTCAGGGAAGGCCGTGGGAACAACGGAGCTCGCGGAGCGAGCTTCGCGGGCGGCGAGTCGAGCGCGGCGAGATGCGGCTGCGGTGTGCGAGGGCGAGAACGGAGAGGGGGAGGAGGAGCAGCAGCTCACAGCGATCTCGATGGGCTTGACGGCGAGCTCGGGGACGCGCTGTGGTCGATGGGGTGGCGATGGGGATCCACGGCGGCCGGCGGTGAAGAGACGACGGTGACGACGATGGAGGCCGTCCGGAGGTGCGTGGCTCGACGAGGAGGTAGAGGGGGCCGCGGCGGAGCTGGGGAGCGTGTCGGGGAGGTGCGGCAGTGGCCGAGGCCACGGTTGTTGTGGACGGCGGCGACGGCGATTTCGGCCGCGAGAGAGAGAGCGAGGGGGAGGAGGGGAGAGGACTGGGAGAGTGAGTGAGTTTGGGGGGGCGCGTGGCATCGTCTGGCGTGAGGAGAAGGACTGAGCGGGCGGCAAGCAAGCAGCTGCGTGCGGCGGCCTGTGTGGCGTCGGCACCGCTTCCCCTCGCCCTCTTGGCAAGAGGAGGAAGACGGTGTGCCCTCTGGTGGGCTGGGCTGAACAGGAATGGGCCGCCGAGGCGCCAAGTAAGAAGCCCATGTAAGGTTTTCCCATTCTTTTTCTTTTCTATTTCTGACATTTGTTTTGATTTAACAAAAATGCTAAATCATTTTATCTTCTTATGCCAATTTTTGTAGGGGCTAGTGGTATTATTCCAGAGCCCCTCATCAACTAGCATAATTTTTGGACATATAATATATATATATAACATTTATATATCCAATGCAAATAATTACTGCATTAATTCCAAATGCCCAAAATAAATACTTATGAGCTCCCAAAAATATTGGTTTGATTATTATCTCTGTCCAATATTTTCAGAGGGCAACATGAGCATTTTCTTGGACCTTTTTGGAGCAATTTTTACTTGGGTCAATTTCCAAAAATGATTCTGAGGGTTTCACAAATCCCCATTTCAAAATTAAATGGAATTTAAACATGATGCACAAATGACTAGCTAGTCTAGGTCATACCAGAACTAGGGATGTGACAACAAGATTGATTTTTCCTGCAATGGGAGAGGTGCTTTGTAATGGGTTCAATCTTGCGGTGCTTATTCCTAGTGACAGAAAGGGACATGACACGTATTTGTATTGTTTCCATTAAGGATAAAATGATGGGGTTTGTTCATATTGATTGGGTCTATCCCTCTACATCATGTCATCTTGCTTAAGGCGTTACTTCGTTCTTGTTAACTTAATACTAGACGCATGCTCGATAGCGGTCGATGCGTGGTGTAGTAGTAGTAGATGTAGGCAGGAGTCAGTCTACTTGTCACGGAACGTGGTGCGTGTATAAATGATCATTGCCTTAGATATCAGCATAACTATGCGCTTTTCAATCAATTGCTCAACAGTAATTTGTTTACCCACCATATGCTTTTCTCAAGCAAGAAGCCTCTAGTGGAAACTATGGCCCCCGGGTCTATATTTTATCATATTATTTTCAGATCTATAAAGTCAAAAACACAAAAATACCTTTCTGCAATTTATTTACTTTTATTTTATTTTGCACTTTTACTTATTTTTATATCTAGCAGTATCAGATCTCATCCTTGGAAGTAACCAAGAAGGGATTGACAACCCCTTTATCGCGTTGGGTGCAAGTATTTGTTTGTTTGTGTACGTGCAATTATTGGAGACTTGTGTGTTCCTCCTACTGGATTGATACCTTGGTTCTCAACTGAGGGAAATACTTATCTCTACTTTGTTGCGTCACCGTTTCCTCTTCAAGGGAAAAACCAACGCAAGCTCAAGAAGTAGCAACGTGTCACTCATTTTTTGGTCCCCATAATTTCATGCTTTGCATGGACTAAACTTATCAGTAACCTAGTTGATGAACGGTCAATACTAAAAGTTTGTTCATCGCATTTGCAAGGGTTTACTATGCAAAAATGTGAACTATCATATGAGATACTCTTGCTAACGAATTATGTTATGTTGCACACACATATATACTTCTAATTTTGACTTTGAAATGAACACAACATGTTTATCTGGGAGTAGGAATGATGTGAATGATTCTACTTTATCCCTGACTTGTATTTGTAAAAGTAACTTCAATTTTTACAAGACCAAAATATATGTTGATCCATTGAGTCATATGGTTTGTTGCTATCAAGACTATTTTCTACAATTTGGGATGCACAAAATTTTGCTAACAACAAAATGTGTGACATCTTCATATACCATGCATATACGTAGTTTGTTTCCTTTGCGCTGTTGCAGGTTATCAAAAACTGAGGACAATTTTTCTTGAAGGAAGGGAGGATGATGAGGACCATCCTAGGAAACAATTGTTATTTACTTGCAGCAAAACACTAAGCTTCCCTCATAAACATCACAACAAAGTGAGAAGAGCGTTCCATACTAAGATGCAAAAACACGATCTTGAGAAATCCATCATTATGAGCATTCATGGAACACATATATTATTGTGCCATGTTTTTTTACACCTGAAACAGTAGGAGAGTTGTGAATTAAATAAAAGAATCGAGGTTCTTTCATCAGATATTTACATACTAGCCCCTTTGGGGTGGAAAACGATTGTAAAATTAAAGATAGGCTACAAAATTATTTAGAAATGTTTTATGGGATTCTCCTATAACTCTCTAACTTAGGAGGAAAAGGTCTTCTTTTAGTCTGGATAGCCAGGAGCTGGTTTACGGTGTTATCCTCCGTAGTGTTTGTTTTACCTCCCTTTCCAAATGCTCCATGCTGCCCGACGGAATATTTCCACGAACATTGGCCTATTCAAATGTGTCTTTGCTGATTCAATCCATTGTAGCCTTGTACCTCGGGCGTCCCATGTTATTCCAAGTTTTGTCCAACGGTTTTTACTAAGGAGAAATCAAAGAAGAGATGTTCCACCTTTTCTTCATTATTTGGGTAACAAAGTAGGCAGCTGTGGAGATTTGCAATGTTGTAATGTCTGCTCTTGAGCATGTTTCTAGTATAGAGTTTGTCAGCAAGTAAAAGCCACCCAAACACTCGGATCTTCATTGTTGCTTTGGATTTCCAAATCCAAGTATATGTTTTATGTGCTTGGATGTCCCTGAAGTAGAAGGCATAGTATTTATTGGATGAATATTCTATTTGAAAGTGCTAGTTATCGACTAGAGGGGCGGTGAATAGGCGATTTTTATGAAAGTCTTTAAAACATGGCAGTTTTAAAGACAAACAATAGAAATGAACCAATTGACATGCAGCGGAAGGTAGAATACACTAGACAAGCCATAAACAAGTATTCAATGAAGTGAAAGCACGAAGACTAATAGCAGCTACGTAGTAGTGATCAGGATGGAAGATGGTATGAAGCCAAACAACAATAGTAGTCACACCGTGAAGTCAAACAGGTAGTGCAAACAGGCAACGACTTCACGGAGACAAACTGTAAATAAAGAGAGGGAGACGATAGAACCAGTCACTTGGCGAAGACAAGGATTTGTTGGACCAGTTCGATTCTTTGTGACAACTGTGACGTGCAGTTAGGGAGGCCGAGATTTAACTCAGAAGACCGTGTCTTCACCTTATTCCCCTTGAGCTAAGGACACCCAGTCCTCGCCCAATCACTCTGCTAAGTCTTCAAGGTAGACTTCCGAACCTTCACAGACTTTGTTCACCGGCGATCCACAATGACTCTTGGATGCTCAGAACATGACGCCTAACCGGCTGGAGGATTCACATTCCTCAAGTGTAACAAGTCTTCAGGTCACGCGGACAGAAAGACTTTAGTGATGCCTAACACTCTTTGGCTCTGGGTGTTTGGGCTTTGTCCTCGCAAGGATTTCTCTCTCTCTCTCAAAAGCTTCGGAGGTGGGTTGCTCTCAAACGACAAAAGCCGTGTACTAACTCTAAGCAGCCACCAATTTATGGTGTAGGGGGTGGGCTATTTATAGCCACTGGGCAACCCGACCGGATTTGTCCGAAATGACCCTGGGTCACTCAAGAACTGACACGTGTTCCAACGATCAGATTTCAAACACACGCGGCAGCTTGACTTGGGCTACAAGTAAAGCTGACTCATCCAGCTCTAGATAAGATTTGCTCTCATTGTCTTCGCTCAAAGA
The DNA here is from genome assembly GCA_021605205.1 of Aegilops longissima. Taxonomy (NCBI): domain Eukaryota; kingdom Viridiplantae; phylum Streptophyta; class Magnoliopsida; order Poales; family Poaceae; genus Aegilops; species Aegilops longissima. The sequence continues at coordinate 307,194,083 of CM038681.1, read as the reverse complement.
CATAGGATTTGGTTGAGCATCACTTCAGTCACTCTGACTTTGTTCACTTGGACCCCACTTAACAGTACGGTGGTTCCTATGACTCAACAAAGAAGAAAAGGAAACAACAAAATAACTAAGTCTTCGCGCTCCATAGTCTTCACACGATGTCTTCTCATGTCATAGTCTTTAATATGAATATCTTCACATACCACTATTATCTTCAATGTCTTCATACATTTTTAGGGGTCATCTCCGGTAGGTAAACCGAATCAATGAGGGACTACTACCTATGTTATCCTGCGATTCTCACAAACACATTAGTCCCTCAACCAGGTTTGTCGTCAATACTCCAAAACCAACTAGGGGTGGCACTAGATGCACTTACAATCTCCCCCTTTTTGGTGATTGATGACAAACTGGTTGAAGTTTTCAACGGGGATAAAAGTATGTGAGATTGTAAAGGATAAAGGTATTGTCTTCATAAGTAGCAACAGGCTCCCCCTGAAGATGTGCATATAAGTAATTTTCTTTTGGAATGCAAATGCACATGGAAGGTTGTACTGGTGGAGATCCTTTTCAACTTATGAAGACAATTCATCATGCATGATATGATATAACAAAGATAATGACATGCAAAATGAAAGATGGACGTCTGCAATATGAATTCGTGCGAGATTTATCATCGCACATGCGGAATTTATCATCGCGTCACAGAATAGCAAAAAAGTAGCAGACGACCATCAAGCTTTAGTGTTACAACTCAAAGAACAAAATGTATCAAAAGCGAGAGTTGTAAACACTAGGCAAAATATAAAGCACCCGCCCATATGGACCCGCTTGAAGACTATCAACTCTTATGCTTCTCGCCCTTTTGTCAGTAAGGACCAAAAAGGTTTGAAGACTTATAGCCTCTACTCGTTCCCAGAAGGAGTAGGAGAAGCTGCAGGGTCGGCGTCGTGGTTTGGCGGTACAGAAGAATTTGGTGCAGTGTAGACACGCGCTGAAGTTGGAGGTGGTGAGGTAGCATCATCTTGATCATCTATGACTCTGGCATTCACCGTTGCAGCTGAGGAGGAATAGTTAGAGTCTTCAAGAGAGGGAGTCCGACGCAAGACAGCATTCTTGGAGGAGTGGAGTCAAACTTGAATCTTTCAGTGAAGCCATCGTCTTGAAGATCTGCTTCAGCACTCAGCAATGTCAAACTCTTCCACGACCTCCGACAGGTTTCATGAGTGACAAAGGCATTCTTGGTGGCAAGGTTGCGAATGCGATTGACATCCACCAAGAGGCTTTGCATCTGTCGCTTCAGCCAGTAATGACGCTTATCCTGTTTCTGATGAAGGGCGATGAGAAGCTCTCGGTCATTGAAGACATGAGATCGCTTTCGAGGCCTTTGCGCAATTGTGCTCTCAGTGGCTTCAAAATTGGCACGATGAGGGCCACGTGTATTGTTAGCCAAAGGATAAACACGAGTGACCGCCTGGACTCCTTCAATAGGCTGTGTGAAGCTTTCATGATCAGCATTGTGAAGATAAATGGGCTCCTTGGCAGGCTCTGGGTATATGGCTTCAACTAACATATCAAGATTAGATGGTTGCGAGTGGAAGGCTGATAGTTGATAGCAGAGTGAAGCTTGATCAGGCGCATAACCCATGGAGCGTAGAAATTCAGACAAAAGAGATCAGAGCCTGATGCAGCCAATTGCCTGATAAAGAAGTCTTGAGCATTGAAGCTGATGCCATTGAAGATATAGAAGACCAATGTCTTCATCGCTCCTTCAAGCTTCGCTGCAGAAGAATGTCCCTTGATGGGCCATAGAGTTCGCCTTATGATATGATAGATTGTTCGGGGCAGATACTCTAGGTCTTCAACAAAGAATTCTCTTGGGTATTCTGCGTCACGTGGAGAGGCTCATCATGCTCAGCATTTGGCTCATGTTGGGCTCTGGCTTCTGAAAGATGTTGTCCAATGCATTGCGATGAAGCTGACAACTAGGCTCAAAGAGTTCACCTGGAGTGGGCAGGCCAGTTAGCTCAATGATATCAAGAGCTTTGGCTTCATGATGGACATTGCCTGTCATCCACTCAAGGACCCAAGTCTTCGGATCCCTGCTGTAGCCGCGAATGTGGAGGGTAGCATAAAATTGTAGCAGAAGCTCTTCATTCCAATGCTCCTTATCAGTCACAAAGTTCAGCAGACCAACATCACGGAAGCAGTCAAGGGCTTCTTCAAGGCAGGGCAGTCCAGCAATGGCTTCACAGTCGAGACGCATATGTGGAAAGATGCACCCTTGGTCATAGAGAACACAAGAATAGTAACTGCGCTGCTGATAGCTCCAGAACTGATCAGATGAAATCCTTAGCTTGGAGTAGGGGTTCTTGGCACTATCAAAGAAAGTATTATGCGCAATGAAGCCATTTGCATTGAACGACCCTGGTGAAGTGGCAATACCTGGAAACCTGGGCAACCTTGGCTTCGGCTTCTGGACCAGAGGCCTGTGCTCGACATGATAGTCAAAATGCGGACCAACAGCAGGTGGAGGAACCAGAATGGGCCATCGGACTATAACCGGCTGACCATGATCAAATGCTTGCTCGATAGTGTGAGGCCTTGGAGGTGGTACAGGAGCAATGGTAGTGGCAGTGACTTCAGGCTGCAGATTTGCATCAGGTGCAGCATTGACTTCAGGTGGATGAACTTCTAGCACCACGTTAGCTTCAGGTGCCACATTAGCTTCAGTCATGACAACGTCATTGGCTTCAGTATTTGTGTTGGTGGTCGCCACAATGTTATCAACCTCCACTCGAGTAGCTGGAGGATCGGACACATTCTCCTCGAGAACAATTTCAGGGTTGGTTGGGGGTGTAGCAACACGTTCTTCTTCATCTCTTGGTTCTTCTTGTTCATCGGCCGATGCAGCCGGAATATCTTCAGCCACTTTGGCTTCAGACTCGGAGTTGTTCACAGTAGGAGAGGCTTCAGGAAATACTTGGCGTGATACTGATTGGTGCTCTTCTGCTTCTGGAACACTTTGACAGAGTGACCTGTGGCCTTGGTCCTTTACGAAGCCTGCGAAACGCTGGCGACGCTTGTGGAGATGGAGTATGTTGGGCCTCAAAGTCATCATCTTCAAGCACCTGAGTGGTGACTTGAGTTGGGGGAGTTCCTGGTGTTTCTTCTTGACGGGGGGAGTCTTGAGGGTGATCAGCCCATGAATCATCCTGAGCAATTGGCGTCAAAGGACGACCAATGCTGATGAGTTCGCTGTTCATGAGAACAGGCGATGATACCACATTGTGCTCGATCTGAGGAAGGACTTCATCATCTTCTACATTGTCTTGGGGACCAATGTCTTCAGGTGCGGTGGGGTTGGCAGCTGGAATGTCTTCAGCTTCAGGAACCTCTGGGGAAGCAGGCTCATGAACTATCAAACGACGCTCTTGTTGTGCAGATGTAGGACGAGCAACAGAAATTGGCTCGACGACAAGGGGCTCTGTGGGAGCAGCCCGATCTTTCTTCTTGGTTTTACGCTTCTTGGCAGGTGGAGCCTAGTTAGTGGTGTTCTTGGTCTTGCGCTTTCTGGCTTTGGCTTCAGCTGCCCTTGTTTTCTTGAGCTCCGAAGCCACTGTGGTGACCTTAGGCTTCACGCCTGTCATAATGGCGGGGAAGACAATGCGAGGTTCTTCCCTCCTGGTTGCTTCATCTTGGTCCATAGTAGGCATCTTCTGCTTGGCAGCCATCCTGGGGTCGATGCCAGGACGCCCAAGTGCCTTGCGCTTCTCAGCTTCATTGTAGGCTTGAACACACTTGGCAGCCAGATGCTTCATTCGCTCTTGAGAACCTTTGGCTTCATCACGTTTCTTGTGAAACACCTCCTTCAGCTCATGCATCACTATTTTGAAGTTTTGGACGTCTGTCACACTGAGCTGAGCCATATGCTTCTTGAACTGAGCCTTCTCATAATCAATTTTGTGCTTCAGTTCAACGATTTCCTGAGCAAGAGCCAGCCCAGGAGCAATGGCGCCATGGAAGGAGACGCTAAGGCCAATGGGGAGTTGCAGATCATCAAAGCTAAGATTGGGGGTGTCAAACCACTCATCAATGAAATTGTTCAACACTTCCACGTCAAAGAGAGGCAAATCATTGAAGATTTCCGCCTCTTGCTTGCTCTTTATCAGCAGCTCAAGAGCATCATCGGCTAGATCGTCGTCACTCGACAGATCAATGGCGTCGTTCTCATTTCTCAGAACGGCAGCTGGGGTCAGTGCTTGACCTGCAGATTGCATGGGCTTCTTCTTCTTCTTCTCAGACTTGGAGATGCGGGAGAGATCTTCAGACTGCACACTTGGTGCAGGAGGAGCAGTGGCCAGAGGCTTTGCTCGCGAGGCTCTTGGTGCAGTGGAAGGCTTTGAAGCCTTGGGTTAGTTAAGCTTCTTCGGCTTCGGTGGTGCGGGCGCTTCATCAGAATCAGCGTCATCTATAGAGTGATCCACGGCTGTCCCTTGAACCATAATGTGAGGGATAAGACCTTCTAGGTTGTAGAAGGGCCCAACAAGATTGGGTTCAGCTTCGCATGTGCCATCGACACGAGGTGCAGAGGGACCGGGGTTGAAGTCTAATCCCCGCAACTTCTTGTTCTCTTTGGCCGAGTTCTTGGCAAACTGAAAGTTGCGCTTGAACAGATTGTCGTCACGACACCAGAGCAACGAAGATGGGTCGGCATCAGCAGGTTGTGGTCCACGAACCATGCAAGGGTAGAAGCCTTGATCAATGGCTTCAGCTCTGGACCTGGGTGGAAGATTTTTGTACAAGATTTCTCCCCAGGGTCGCTTGATGGCATTCTTTTCAGCATATTCCTGGGTCACGAACCTGTACCTGAACCATTGCGTTGCCCAATATCTTCGAATCCATTGGATTCGAGTTTTGCGCTGATTGTAATCCTCCTTTGGATCTGTCTTGTATAGCTCATAGAGACCAGGTGGAAAATCTCTTGATGTTCCCCCACGGCACTGTCTGCCTCCCTTCCTTGCTGACTTATCTGTTGCCATGAAGTTCAGACTGAGTGGCTTCAAAACTGTCAAAGGCTTCCGTCTGCTAGTCAGACAGGAACTGGCTTTGGGAGAGTTGATATGATGCTGTAAGAATTTTGCAAATGAATGCAGACTATGAGAACCAATGGATTCTCCCACGGACATGTACCTGTGATAGCATTAGAGATGCGAGGGAAGGGGAAGAGGTCATATGCATTCTCAGAAGATTTTGAAGATAAATCAGTTTAGAAGACATTGACCTCATAGCGCGAAGACATTCACTTATATGTTGAGAGTTGGTTCCAGATTTGTACGAATCCAAGAATAGGTACAAGTGAGGAATCTAACTATGTATGAAGCATAAGTGAATATACTAGGCATAATATGAGATGCAGAACAGGATAGATCCAAATTTGTGGAGGCAGAAACCACTTTTGGTAGGAAAGATGAATCTATCGAATCTAAAGACAGTAAAAAAGGAGTTCTAATTGACCACATGATGAACTGCTAGACGGAGTAGAAGATGAGGCCGAGTAGTTCGATCTTCCGTGCCCTAACTTGGCGACGGAGGACACCTACGGTGGCGGCGGAGAAGATGATGTCCGCGGCCGACGTGGAGACGGCGTCGGTGAGGTCGCGGTAGCTAAGCGCTTCGTCGCCGGCGTCGTTGAGAGCTAGCAGTGGCGCTAGGGTTTCTCTGAGGTGGAGAGGTGGAAGAAGTATTTTGACCGCGATGTGATGTGTATTTATAAGGAGAGGGACGACACAGCGCAATTACACAGGTGCCCCTGGCGGTTCACATCTGAGGGACACGTGGCGAACATGCAACACATTGGAAGTTGTTCCATGTTCCCACGCACGCCTGGACTGTTGGGTGGTCGTTCCGGCTTCTCCGGGTTTCAGGCAATAAGGATTGAGCATTTAAAACAGATTTAATGTTTGTCTCTGTACCTTCTGCTGACAAGGACGCAGGAAAGAGATTCGACGGTTTTAACAGAATGCATATGATTTGGATGGATAAAGTTTGAGGTAGAAGCATAGAGAGGTTAGGGTCCAATCACATTCACTTAGTTCAAAAGATTCAAATGAGAAGACATAGCTATAAGTGAATGATGTAGAGGACAGAACTCTAATATAAGTATATATCAAAATAAGACCAAATCAACATTGTGAAGATAAACATGAAGTCATGTTACTATTGAAGACAAAACAAATGCGAAGACTTAGCAAATGTAACGCCATGAGAAAAAAACTTCAAAAAGAAGAATTTGGTGGTGGCATTACCCACCGTATAGGAAGTATTAGACCCAGACACGGCGCACAATTATCGTGGCGCTCCGAAGTCAAATTCTGCATTAATGTATTCACATTCAGAGTGTAAGTCTTCATTGATTGAAGACATACATTACTTCGTGTGTTGCACATCTAAGTCATCAACATGCATAAGTTTTAGGATGTGTGCCTGATCACAGGACATTCAAGGATTCCAAGATATTTAGCTCACACCGCAACTTGCAAAACCTTTTCTCATCCATGGGCTTTGTGAAGATATCTGCCAATTGCTCGTCAGTGTTGACGTGTATGATATCAATATCTTCCTTCATGACATGATCTCTAAGAAAGTGATGACGAATTTCAATGTGCTTTGTCTTCGAGTGCTGAACTGGATTGTTGGCAATCTTGATGGCGCTTTCGTTGTTGCAGTAGAGTGGTACTTGTTTCAGATGGATGCCATAGCCCTTGAGTGTTTGCTTCATCCATAGAAGCTGAGCACAGCAAGATCTAGTAGCAATGTATTCAGATTCAGCAGTGGAGAGTGATACACAGTTCTGCTTCTTTGAAGACCAACAGACAAGTGATCATCCCAGGAAGTGACATGTGCCTGATGTAGACTTGCGATCCACCTTGTCACCAGCATACTCAACATCCGAGAATCCAACAAGACCAAACTCTGAGCCCTTTGGATACCATAATCCTAATGTTGGGGTGTAAGCCAAATATCGAAGAACTCGCTTCACAGCTAAGTGATGCGATTCCTTTGGTGCCGCTTGGAATCGAGCACACATGCAAACACTAAGCATGATATCTGGCCTAGATGCACATAAATAAAGTAAAGAACCAATCATGGAGCAGTATACCTTTTGATCGAACTCTTTACCATTGGCGTTAGGACCCAGATGACTCTTGGTTGGCATTGGTGTTGTGTATCCTTTGCAGTCTTGCATTCCAAACTTCTTCAGGCAATCTTTGAGATATTTCTCTTGAGATATGAAGATGCCATTGCTTTGCTGACGAATTTGAATACCAAGGAAGAACTTCAGCTCACCCATCATGGACATCTGATATTGCTCTTGCATCATGTGTCCAAACTCATCACTGTATTTCTGGTTGGTGCAGCCGAAGATAATGTCATCCACATATATTTGGCACACAAACAGTTCACCATCATATGTCTTCGTGAAGAGTGTGGGATCCAGGAACCAGGTTTGAAGCCTTTGCTCTTGAAGTCTTTGGTGTGTCATACCAAGCGCGAGGGGCTTGTTTGAGGCCATACAGTGCCTTGTTAAGCTTGTACACCATATCAGGATGTTTTGGATCTTCAAAGCCAGGAGGTTGTGCAACATACACTTCTTCTTCAATATGCCGTTGAGAAATGCACTCTTCACATCCATTTGATACAGCAGGATGTTGTGATGATTTGCATAGGCTAGCAATATGCGAATAGCTTCAAGCCTAGCCACAATAGCAAATGTTTCATCAAAGTCGATCCCTTCAACTTGAGTGTATCCTTGAGCAACGAGACGAGCCATGTTTCTGACAACTCGACCATGCTCATCTTGCTTGTTGTGATATATCCATTTTGTGCCTATTATGTTGTGCTTGCGGGGGTCAGGACGCTTGACAAGTTCCCAGACATTGTTCAGTTTGAACTGTTGAAGCTCTTCTTGCATGGCTTGTATCCATTCAGGTTCCATGAAAGCTTCAGCAACTTTCTTGGGTTCAGATATTGAAACAAATGCAAAGTGCCCACAGAAATTTGCTAGCTGTGTTGCTCTTGAACGAGTGAGTGGACCAGGCGCATTGATGCTATCAATTATCTTCTCAATATGTACTTCATTTGCAACACGAGGATGAACTGGACGAAGATTTTGCTCTTGCTGATCATTGTCATCGTTAGAAGGATTGTCTTTGGGCTGAGCATTGTCTTCAGCTTGATTAGGTGCAGAATGATAAGTTCCTCTTCAGGCTGTGCTTCAGACGGTATGACTTCTCCAGTTCCCATTAGCTTGATGGATTCACTAGGTGGAACTTCATCTAGCACATTTGGCAGGTGCCCTCTTTGCGAGCCGTTAGTCTCACCGAACCGCACATCCACAGTTTCAACCACTTTGTAGTGAAAGAGGTTGAATACTCTGTAGGAGTGCGAATCCTTTCCATAACCAAGCATAAAACCTTCATGTGCTTTTGGTGCAAATTTTGAAGTGTGATGTGGATCCTTGATCCAGCACCTAGCACCAAATACTCTGAAGTAACTGACATTTGGCTTCTTACCAGTGAGGAGTTCATTGGATGTCTTCTTCAGAAGCTTGTGAAGATAAACACGGCTGATGACATGGCATGCACTATCAATAGCTATAGGCCAGAACTTTCTTGGAGTCTTGTATTCATCGAGCATTGTCCGTGCCATCTCAATGAGCGTTCTGTTCTTGCGCTCTATGATGCCATTCTGCTGAGGTGTGTACGGAGCTGAGAACTCATGAGTGATGCCCAATGTATCCAGGTAAAGGTCGAGGCCGGTGTTCTTGAACTCTGTGCCGTTGTCACTTCTGATATGCTTGATCTTGACGCCATAGTTGTTCATGGCACGGTTGGCGAAGCGTCTGAAGACATCCTGCACTTCAGTCTTGTAGAGAATTATATGCACCCACGTATATCTTGAAAATCATCAACAATGACGAAGCCATAGAGACAAGCAGTACTAGTGAGAGTAGAGTAGTGAGTAGGACCAAATAATTCCATGTGTAGCAGCTCGAAGGGTTGAGATGTAGTCATGATTGTCTTTGAGGGATGCTTGGACCTTGTCATCTTTCCAGCTTCACAAGCACCGTGATGTCTACTGCACAACCTTCTTCTTGTAGACGTTGTTGGGCCTCCAAGTGCAGAGGTTTGTAGGACAGTAGCAAATTTCCCTCAAGTGGATGACCTAAGGTTTATCAATCCGTGGGAGGCGTAGGATGAAGATGGTCTCTCTCAAACAACCCTGCAACCAAATAATAAAGAGTCTCTTGTGTCCCCAACACACCCAATACAATGGTAAATTGTATAGGTGCACTAGTTCGGCGAAGAGATGGTGATACAAGTGCAATATGGATGGTAGATATAGGTTTTTGTAATCTGAAAATATAAAAAATAGCAAGGTAACTAATAATAAAAGTGAGCGTAAACGGTATTGCAATGCTAGGAAACAAGGCCTAGGGTTCATACTTTCACTAGCGCAAGTTCTCTCAACAATAATAACATAATTGGATCATATAACTATCCCTCAACATGCAACAAAGAGTCACTCCAAAGTCACTAATAGCGGCGAACAAATGAAGAGATTATGGTAGGGTACGGAACCACCTCAAAGTTATTCTTTCGGATTGATCTATTCAAGAGTTCGTACTAGAATAACACCTTAAGACAAAAATCAACCAAAACCCTAATGTCACCTAGATACTACAATGTCACCTCAAGTATCCGTGGGTATGATTATACGATATGCATCACACAATCTCAGATTCATCTATTCAAACCAACACAAAGAACCTCAAAGAGTGCCCCAAAGTTTCTACCGGAGAGTCAAGACGAAAACGTGTGCCAACCCCTATGCATAGGTTCATAGGCGGAACCCGCAAGTTGATCACAAAAACATACATCAAGTGAATCACGTGATATCCCATTGTCACCACAGATAAGCACGTCAAGACATACATCAAGTGTTCTCAAATCCTTAAAGACTCAATCCGATAAGATAACTTCAAAGGGAAAACTCAATCCATTACAAGAGAGTAGAGGGGGAGAAACATCATAAGATCCAACTATAATAGCAAAGCTCGCGATACATCAAGATCGTATCACCTCAAGAACACGAGAGAGAGAGAGAGAGAGAGAGAGAGAGAGAGAGAGAGATCAAGCACATAGCTACTGGTACATACCCTCAGCCCCGAGGGTGAACTACTCCCTCCTCGTCAAGGATGATGAAGATGGCCACCGGTGAGGGATCCCCCCTCCGACGGGGTGCCGAAACAGGATCCCGGTTGGTTTTTGGTGGCTACAGAGGCTTGCGGCGGCGGAACTCCCGATCTATTCTGTTCCCCAAAGTTTTTAGGGTATATGGATATATATAGGCGAAAGAAGTCAGTCAGGGGAGCCACGAGGGGCCCACGAGGGTGGAGGGCGCGCCCAGGGGGTGGGCGCGCCCCCCTGCCTCGTGCCTTCCTCATTGATTCCCTTACGTATACTCCAAGTCTTGTGGATTGCTTTCGTTCCAAAAATAACTTTCCCGAAGGTTTCATTCCGTTTGGACTCCATTTGATATTCCTTTTCTGCGAAACACTAAAACAAGGGAAAAAACAAGAACTGGCACTGGCTTAATAGGTTAGTCCCAAAAATAATATAAAAGTGCATAGTAAAGCAAATTAAACATCGAAGATGGATAATATAATAGCATGAATACTTCATAAATTATAGATACGTTGGAGACGTATCACACCGTACAAGTGATCCTTCTTGAACTTGACACCCTCGATGCCTATGACATGCTTCTTTTTTGCGAGAGTGTGTAAGTTCCTCATGCCAGCATGCCCTAGCCTCCGATGCCAGAGCCAGCACTCTGAAGCTTTTGCAAGAAGACATACGGCAAGCTGTGGTCCTGCTGATAAATCTACCATGTACAAGTCATCCTTTCGATACCCTTCAAAGACTAGATGCTTGTCAGATTCCATTAGTACAAGACAACGATATTTTCCAAATATCACAATCATGTTCAAGTCACAAAGCATTGAGACAAACATTAAGTTGAAACCAAGGGATTCAACAAGCATCACTTTATCCATGCGCTGATCCTTTGAGATTGCAACTCTACCTAGACCCAATACCTTGCTTTTACCAGTGTCAGCAAATGTGATGTGACTCTTGTCAGATGGATGTAAGGTTGAGTCCATGAGAAGATTTCGATCACCAGTCATATGATTAGTGCATCCGCTGTCCATAATCCATTCTGAAGCATGAGGTGTCATACCCTCTGATGCTTAGGGGATAGGCTTCACCAAGAGTATTGTGAAGCATAAACATTTGACGCACAAGAGGATTATCAAAGCTCAGATCAAGATTAGGACTGATAGGATGATTGGCAAGCGATTCAGGAACAAAATACATAGTGACACCATTTGGGCATTTGATCTTGCGCCCTACAAGATGTTTTAGGTCCCCAGCAATAGCATCAGACGCCTTTGATTTCCGGCTGGAGACCTTTCCCTGCAAAAGAAAATTAATTCTTCTTAACCACCCACATCTTCAGGGGTGGCTTAGAAGCAATGAGTCTAAGTGCATCATCTGAGAACTTCGTCTTTGGAGCCCTAGCAAATAGCCTTGTAGGAGATGAATGATACTCATATGAATAAGCAGAAAAGTTCTTAGTTTTATGAACATAGCGGTTTGAAGAAACACGCTCATATTCATAAGTTTGAGTATGATTTCCCTGCAAAACATTGGCGTTAGGGTGATTCAGGTGAGTCCTGTATCTGTATGAAGACTTTGGACCATATGAAGCTTTTGGTCTGGGATTTGTCTTCTTCCGAGGCGGTGTCATGATGACATTCACAGGAAGATTCTCAAGACAACTTTTGGGAACCCAGATCTTCTTCATAGTTGGCCCATTCCTGCAGTTAGTACCAATATACCTGGCAAACACTTCACCATTCTGATTCTTAAACATTTTATAGTTTGCATCAAAGGATTCATCAATGATAATAGCGTTAGCACAAGTGAAGCCAGATAAGGTGGATGGATCCACTGAAGGTCCCTTTGCAACAACCCATGTGGTTTTGGGGTACTGTTCAGGCTTCCAGTAGGAGCCATCAACATTCATTTTCCTCTCGAACCCAACACCCTCTTTCCTAGGGTTTCGGTTCAGAATCTGCTTTTTGAGGACATCGCACAGCGTCTGATGCCCTTTGAGACTTTTGTACATCCCTGTTTCAAGCAATGTCTTCAACCTAGCATTTTCATCAGCAATAGTAGTGGTATCCTCAGCAGAGGGGTTAGTTACCACATCAACAGTTGAAGATATTGCAACAATAGCAGCAGTAGAACATTCAACAACAGAAGTAGCGTTATCACGCTCAAGGCATTTTAGACATGGTGGTTCAAATCCTTCCTGAGCGGGACTGATCTATTGAGCGCGGAGTGACTCATTCTCTTTTTGAAGATCTTCATGAGCCGCTCTCAATTTCTCAAGCTCTTGCTTCCTTTGAAGATAATCATAGGAAAGCTTTTCATGAGTCGTTGAGAGCGTTTCATGACGACTTTCAAGTTCCTGGTACTTAACGTGAAGATTTTTTATGTCTTCAATTAAGGACTGAGGTCGGGTCATTTCCGCGTCCAACAGGTCATCGCTTTTGTCTAACAGTTTTTGAGTATGTTCCATAGCTTTCTGTTGTTCAGTTGCAATTTTAGCAAGTGTTTTGTAGCTGGGTTTGGATTCACAATCAGAGTCATCTTCACTTGATGTTTGAAAGTAAGAATCGCTTGTTTTTCCTTGACACCACGTGCCATGAAGTAGTAGATGGGAGCAGAGTCGTCCTTGTTATTAGCATCAGCGTTGGTGACGGGGCCATTGTCTTCAGTGTTGAAGATGGACTTGGAAACGTAGGCTGTAGCTAGAGCCAGACTTGCAACGCCAGGGTCGGGCTCCTCCTCAGACTCCACCTCCGCCTCCTCAGAAGCAGACTCCTCCTCTGAATCCATCTCCTTGCCAACAAAAGCACGAGCCTTGCCAGATGAGCTCTTCTTATGTGATGAAGACTTGGACGAGAACTTGGAAGAAGACTTCGAAGATTTCTTCTTCTTCTTGTCATCAGAATCATATTCCTTGTTCTTCTTCTTCTTGTTGTTCTCATTGTCCCACTATGGCCACTCAGAGATGTAGTTGCCAGGTTGCTTGCACTTTGACATGTTCTCTTCTTGTAGTCATGAGTGGAAGCTTCATCATTTCTTGAGCTGGATCGTGAAGACTTTCTGAAGCCTTTCTTCTTAGTGAACTTCTGGAACTTCTTCACAAGCATAGCAAGCTCCTTTCCAATGTCTTCAGGATCACCAGAACTGCAGTCAGATTCTTCTTCAGGTAAGGAAACAACTTTCTCCTTCAAAGCATGAGTTCGGCCACAGTTGGGACCATAGATATCTCTTTTCTCAGATAGCTGGAACTCATGTGTGTTGAGCCTCTCAAGTATGTCAGACGGATCGAGTGTCTTGAAGTCAGGGCATTCTTGTATCATCAGGGCAAGGGTGTCGAACGAGCTGTCAAGTGATCTCAGGAGTGTCTTGACGATTTCATGCTTGGTGATCTCAGTGGTGCCGAGAGCACGAAGCTCATTTGTGATGTCAGTGAGGCGATCAAACGTGAGCTGGACATTCTCATTGTCATTTCTCTTGAAGTGGTTGAAGAGGTTGTGAAGAACACTGATCCTTTGATCTCTATGGGCTGAGATGCCTTCGTTCACCTGGGAGAGCCAGTCCAGACTAGCTTCGACGTTTCCCGAGCACTAACACGGCCATACTGTCCTTTGGTCAGATGACCACAGATGATGTTCTTGGCAGTAGAATCCAGTTGAATGAACTTCTTGACATCAGCAGGGGTGACACCTTCACCAGTCTTGGGAACACCATTCTTGACGACATACCAGAGGTTAACATAAATGTCTTCAAGATGCATGCGCATATTATTCTTCCAGTAGGGATATTCAGTTCCATCGAAGACGGGGCACGCAGCGGAGACTTTGATTATCCCTGCAGTCGACATAGCTAAAACTCCAGGTGGTTAAACTGAATCACACAGAACAAGGGAGTACCTTGCTCTGATACCAATTGAAAGTGCTAGTTATCGACTAGAGGGGGGTGAATAGGCGATTTTTATGAAAGTCTTCAAAACATGGGAGTTTCGAAGACAAACAATAGAAATGAACCTATTGACATGCAGCGGAAGGTAGACTACACTAGACAAGCCATAAACAAGTATTCAATAAAGTGAAAGCACGAAGACTAATAGCAGCTAGGTAGTAGTGATCAGGATGGAAGATGGTATGAAGCCAGACAACAATAGTAGTCACACCGTGAAGTGAAACAGGTAGTGCAAACAGGCAATGACTTCACGAAGACAAACTATAAATAAAGAGAGGGAGACGATAGAACCAGTCACTTGGCGAAGACAAGGATTTGTTGAACCAGTTCCAGTTGCTCTGACAACTGTACGTATGGTTAGGGAGGCTGAGATTTAACTCAGAAGACCGTGTCTTCACCTTATTCCCCTTGATCTAAGGACACCCAGTCCTCGCCCAATCACACTAGTAAGTCTTCAAGGTAGACTTCCGAACCTTCACAGAATTCGTTCATCGGCGATCCACAATGACTCTTGGACGCTCAGAACGTGACGCCTAACCGGCTGGAGGATTCACAGTCCTCAAGTGTAACAAGTCTTCAGTCACGCGACGTAAAGACTTGATGATGCCTAACACTCTTTGGCTCTGGGTGTTTGGGCTTTGTCCTTGCAAGGATTTCGCTCTCAAAAGCTTCGGAGGCGGGTTGCTCTCAAACGACAAAATCCGTGTACTAACTCTGAGCAGCCACCAATTTATGGTGTAGTGGGTGGGCTATTTATAGCCACTGGGCAACCTGACCTGATTTGTTCGAAATGACCCTGGGTCACTCAGGAACTAACACGTGTTCCAATGGTCAGATTTCAAACACACGCGGCAGCTTTACTTGGGCTACAAGTAAAGCTGACTCATCCAGCTCTGGATAAGATTTGCTCTCATTGTATTTGCTCTAAGACATAGTATTTGGTTGAGCATCACTTCAGTCACTCTGACTTTGTTCAATTGGACCCCACTTAACAGTACGATGGTTCCTATGACTCAACAAAGAAGAAAAGGAAACAACGAAACAACTAAGTCTTCGCGCTCCATAGTCTTCACATGATGTCTTCTCATGTCATAGTCTTCAATGTGAATATCTTCACATACCACCATTATCTTCAATGTCTTCATACATTTTTAGGGGTTATCTCCGGTAGGTAAACCGAATCAATGAGGGACTACTACCTGTGTTATCCTACGATTCCCACAAACACATTAGTCCCTCAACCAGGTTTGTCATCAATACTCCAAAACCAACTAGGGGTGGCACTAGATGCACTTACACTATCGATCCCCAGATGCATGTCCAAACATTCGAATGTGTTTGTTGGTCCTCAATCTCTACATTGAATTTCAACTACTGCAGGCCCCTTGTTTCTGCATGAGCTTGGGCGGAGAGGGGAAGATAGAATGCTTCTCCCAGTGCCATGGTGCCCAAGAAATCTCTAACAGGAATGTCTTGTTGACATGCTAACACGTCCATTTTGCATCATGCTTTTATATCGATATTTATTACATTATAGGTTGTTATTACACATTATGTCACAATACTTATGCCTAGTTATGTGAATATGATATAAATATACTCTGATTATGAACATGAATATGATTTGTGAGTAGTTACGTTTGTTCCTGAGGACATGGGAGAAGTCTTGCTATAAGTAGTTATGTGAATTTGGCATTCATTCAATATTTTGATGAGGCGTATGTTGTCTTTCCTCTAGTGGTGTTATGTGAACGTCGACTACATGAAACTTCACCATTATTTGGGCCTAGGGGAAGGCATTGGGAAGTAATAAGTAGATGATGAGTTGCTAGAGTGACAGAAGCTTAAACCCTAGTTTATGTGTTGCTTCGTAAGAGGCTGATTTGGATCCACATGTTTCATGCTATGGTTAGGTTTACCTTAATACTTCTTTTGTAGTTGTGGATGCTTGCAATAGGGGTTAATCATAAGTGGGATGCTTGTCCAACGAAGGGCAATACCCAAGCACTGGTCCACCCACATATGAAATTATCAAAGTAACGAACGCAAATCATATGAGTGTGATGAAAACTAGCTTGACGATAATTCCCATGTGTCCTCGGGAGCGCTTTCCTCTATATAAGAGTTTGTCCAGGCTTGTCCTTTGCTACAAAAGGGATTGGGCCACCTTGCTGCACTTTATTTACTATTGTTACTTGGTACCCGTTACAAATTACCTTATCACGAAACTATTTGTTACCGATAATTTCTGTGCTTGCAGAGAATACCTTACTGAAAACCGCTTGTCATTTCCTTCTGCTCCTCGTTGGGTTCGACACTCTTACTTATCAAAGGACTATGACAGATCCCCTATACTTGTGGGTCATCATGACTATTTTCTGGCGCCGTTGCCGGGGAGTGAAGCACCTTTGGTAAGGAAAAATTTATATAGTGTGCTGAAATTTACTGTCACTTGTTACTATGGAAAGTAATCCTCTGAGGGGCTTGTTCGGGGTATCTTCGCCCCGACCAGTAGAGCAAAGAGTTGCTCCTCAACCTACTGAATCTATTCACAATGTTTACTTTGAAATTCCTTCGGGTATGATAGATAAACTGCTAGCTAATCCTTTTACAGGAGATGGAACATTGCATCCCGATTTGCACCTAATCTATGTGGACGAATTTTGTGGATTATTTAAGCTTGCAGGTATGCCCGAGGATGTTATCAAAAAGAAGGTCTTCCCTTTACTTTGAAGGGAAAGGCATTGACTTGGTTTAGGCTATGTGATGATATGGGATCATGGAACTACAACCGATTGAAATTGGAATTTCATCAGAAGTTTTATCCTATGCATCTTGTTCATCGTGATCGTAATTATATATATAATTTTTGGCCTCGCGAAGGAGAAAGAATCGCTCAAGCTTGGGGGAGGATTAAGTCAACGCTATATTCATGCCCCAATCAAGAGCTCTCAAGAGCAATTATTATTCAAAAAATTTATGCTCGACTTTCTCTTAATAATCGCTCCATGCTCGATACTTCTTGTACTGGTTCTTTTATGATGAAGACTATTGAATTCAAATGGGATTTATTGGAAAGAATTAAACACAACTCTGAAGATTGGGATCTCAAGAAGGTAAGGAGTCAGGTATAACACCTAAGTTTGATTGTGTTAAATCTTTTATGGATACCGATGTTTTCCGTGAATTTAGCACTAAATATGGACTTGACTCTAAGATAGTAGCTTCTATCTGTGAATCCTTT
The DNA here is from genome assembly GCA_021605205.1 of Aegilops longissima. NCBI lineage: Eukaryota > Viridiplantae > Streptophyta > Magnoliopsida > Poales > Poaceae > Aegilops > Aegilops longissima. Next base: position 307,176,665 of record CM038681.1, on the reverse strand, counting down.
GCTACTCATTTTGATCTCCCCAAGGGGAAGTGGTTTAAATATAATCCTCCGATTAAAGTAAAAGTAGTTGCACCTATTAAAGTAGAAGAAAAGACTATCACTTATAATGTTGATCCTATTGTTCCTACTGCTTATATTGAGAAACCACCTTTCCCTGTTAAAATAAAGGATCATGCTAAAGCTTCAACTGTGGATCGTAAAGTAATACTAGAACACCTACACCACCTGGGCATATTAAAGTTGAACCTAGTATTGCTATGGTTAAAGATCTCTTGGCTGATAATATTGATGGGCATGTTATTTACTTCTGTGATGAAGCTCCTAGAATTGCTAGGCCTGATACAAAAAATAAACATAGACCTGTTGTAGGCATGCCTGTTATTTCTGTTAAAATAGGAGATCATTGCTATCATGGCTTATGTGATATGGTGCTAGTGCAAGTGCAATACCTCATTCCTTATATAAAGAAATTATGCATGATATTGCACCTGCTGAGATAGAGGAAATTGATGTTACAATTAAGCTTGCCAATAGAGACACTATTTCACCAGTTGGGATTGTTAGAGATGTTGAAGTCTTGTGCGGGAAAGTTAAATATCCTGCTGATTTTCATGTTCTTGGTTCCCCACAAGATGACTTTTGTCCCATTATATTTGGTAGACCCTTCTTGAATACTGTTAATGCTAAGATAGATTGCAAAAAGGATGTTGTTACTATTCGTTTAGGGGATATGTCTCATGAGTTTAATTTTGCTAAATTTTGTAGACAACCCCATGATAAAGAATTGCCTAGTAAAGATGAAATTATTGGTCTTGCTTCTATTGCCATGACTCCTAATGATCCTTTAGAACAATATTTGCTCGACCATGAAGATGATATGTTTAGAATGAAAGAAGGGAAATAGATGAACCATTCTTTAAACAAGGACCTATTTTGAAACACAACTTGCCTGTTGAAATCCTAGGGATCCTCCTCCACCAAAGGGTGATCCCGTGTTTGAGCTTAAACCATTACCTGATACTCTTAAATATGCTTATCTTGATGAGAAAAAGATATATCCTGTTGTTATTAGTGCTAACCTTTCAGAGCATGAAGAAAAGAAATTATTGAAAACTCTGAAGAAGCACCGTGCTGCTATTGGATATACTCTTGATGATCTTAAGGGCATTAGTCCCACTCTATGCCAGCACAAAATAAAACTGGAGAAAGACGCTAAACCGGAAGTTGATCACCAACGAAGGTTAAATCCTAAGACGAAAGAAGTGGTAAGAAAAGAAATACTAAAGCTTCTGGAAGCAGGTATAATTTATCCTGTTGCTGATAGTCAGTCGGTAAGTCATGTCCATTGTGTCCCCAAGAAGGGAGGTATTACTGTCGTTCCTAATGATAAAGATGAATTGATCCCACAAAGAATTGTTACAGGTTATAGAATGATAATTGATTTTAGTAAACTAAATAAAGCTACTAAAAAGGATCATTACCCTTTACCTTTTATTGATCAAATGCTAGAAATATTATCCAAAGACACACATTTTTGCTTTCTAGATGGTTACTCTGGTTTCTCTCAAATACCTGTGTCAAAAGAGGATCAAGAAAAGACCACTTTTACTTGTCCTTTCGGTACCTTTGCTTATAGACGTATGCCTTTTGGTTTATGCTATGCACCTGCTACCTTTCGAAGATGCATGATGGCTATATTCTCTGATTTTTGTGAAAAGATTGCTGAGGTTTTCATGGATGATTTCTCCGTATATGGAACTTCTTTTGATGATTGCTTGAGCAACCTTGATCGAGTTTTGCAGAGATGTGAAGAAACTAATCTTGTCTTGAATTGGGAGAAGTGCCACTTTATGGTTACTGAAGGTATTGTCTTGGGGCTTAAAATTTCTGAAAGAGGTATTGAAGTTGATAAACCTAAAGTTGATGCTATTGAAAAGATGCCGTGTCCCAAGGACATTAAAGGTATAAGAAGTTTCCTTGGCTATGCCGGTTTTTATAGGAGGTTCATTAAGGACTTCTCAAAAATTTCTAGGCCTCTGACTAACCTCTTACAAAAAGATGTTCCTTTTATCTTTGATGATGATTGTGTAGAAGCATTTGAAATACTTAAGAAAGCCACCTGATTGGAATTTACCCTTTGAAATTATGTGTGATGCTAGTGATTATGCTGTAGGTGCTGTTCTAGGACAAGTAGTTGACAAGAAATTAAATGTTATTCAATATGCCAGTAAAACTCTAGGCAGTGCCCAGAGAAATTATGCTACTACTGAAAAAGAAATTTTAGCAGTTGTATTTGCTTGTGATAAGTTCCGACCATATATTGTTGATTCTAAAGTAACTGTTCACATTGATCATGCAGCTATTAAATATCTTATGGAAAAGAAAGATGCTAAACCTAGACTTATTAGATGGGTTCTCTTGCTACAAGAATTTGATTTGCATATTATTGATAGAAAGGGAGCTGAGAACCCCGTTGCAGACAACTTGTCTAGGTTAGAGAATGTTTTTGATGACCCACTACCTATTGATGATAGCTTTCCTGATGAACAATTAGGTGTCATAAATGCTTCTCATACTGCTCCATGGTATGCTTATTATGCTAATTACATTGTTGCTAAATTTATACCACCTAGCTTCACATACCAGCAAAAGAAAAAGTTTTTCTGTGATTTGAGACATTACTTTTGGGATGACCCACACCTTTATAAAGAAGTAGTAGATGGTGTTATTAGACGTTGTGTACCTGAGCATGAACAGGAACAGATCCTACGCAAGTGTCACTCCAAGGCATATGGAGGACGCCGCGCTGGAGATAGAACTGCACATAAGGTATTGCAATCCGGTTTTTATTGGCCTACTCTCTTCAAGGATGCCCGTAAGTTTGTCTTGTCTTGTGATGAATGTCAAAGAATTGGTAATATTAGCAAACATCAAAAAATGCCTATGAACTATTCATTTGTTATTGAACCATTTGATGTTTGGGGCTTTGATTATATGGGACCGTTTCCTTCCTCTAATGGCTATACACATATTTTAGTTGCTGTTGATTACGTTACTAAGTGGGTGGAAGCTATTCCAACTAGTAGTGATGATCATAACACCTCTATTAAGAGGCTTAAAGAAGTTATTTTTCCGAGGTTTGGAGTTCCTAGATATTTAATGATTGATGGTGGTTCACATTTTATTCATGGTGCTTTTCGTAAGATGCTTGCTAAGTATATAGAATTGCATCTCCATACCACCCACAGTATAGTGGTCAAGTAGAACTGAGTAATAGAGAGATCAAATTAATTTTGCAAAAGACTGTTAACAGATCTAGAAAGAATTGGTCTAAGAAACATGATGATGCATTATGGGCCTATAGAACTGCATATAAAAATCCTATGGGTATGTCTCCGTATAAAATGGTTTATTGGAAAGCATGTCACTTATCTCTCGAATTAGAACATAAGGCTTATTGGGCCATCGAAGAGCTCAACTATGATTTCAAACTTGCCGGTGAGAAGAGGCTATTTGACATTAGCTCACTTGACGAATGGAGAAATCAAGCCTATGAGAATGCCAAACTGTTTAAAGATGGCATGAAAAAAGTATACAAAAGCGTGAGTTTAATGTAGGTGATTACGTGTTGCTATTCAACTCTCATTTAAGATTTTTTGCAGGAAAGCTTCTCTCTAAATGGGAAGGGCCTTACGTTATCGAGGAGGACTATCGTTCCGGTGCCAAAAAAATCAACAACTTCGAAGGCACAAATCCGAAGGTGGTGAACGGTCAAAGAATCAAACATTATATCTCAGGTAATCCTATAAATGCTGAAACTAATGTTATTGACACCGTGACCCCGGAGGAGTACATAAGGGACACTTTCCAGAATGTTTCAGACTCTGAAAAGGAATAGGTATGTGGTACGGTAAGTAAACCGACTCCAAAACAGCTCTAATGGCAGTTTTTCTCCGTTTTGGAATATTTAAGAAAATAGGAAAATAAGAAGTAGTCCGGGAAGGACACGAGGCGTCCACGAGGGTGGAGGGCGCGCCCTACACCCTGGGCGCGCCCCCTATCTTGTGGGCACCTCGTGTGCTCTCCGGACTCCGTTTTCTTGCACGATACTTCTTTTGGTCGGTAAAAATTCACTATATAATCTCCCGAAGGTTTTGAGCACCGTATCATGCAAATATCCTCTATTTTTGTTTTGAGTTGTTTCTACCGCAGATTAGAGCAAGATGTCTTCTCAAGAGTCAGTCGGGGAGAGTCGGGTGTCTCATCCGACACCGGGACCAGGAGCAAACATCGATGCTGACCACTTTGGGCCATCAACGGAAGAAGAGATGGAGGCCGACTTGAAAAGGATAGATGCCATGGAGGAGGATCAAGAAGTTACTTCTCGTGTTCGAGCCGGATTCACGATGGGGGAACTACAGATCTCAGCTATTCTAAACTCAGTCATCCCTTCCAATGTTAGATTTCTTTCTTATGAAAATATGAAAAAGAGTTTTACTTGTTCTCCCGCAGCTATGCAACATCCTTGGGTGAAAGGAGCTTTAGCCGTCATGGGTAAGCTCCGTAAGGAAATATTGGACCTCAAGCAGCAAGTCAATAAGCTCGAGGAGGAGAATCGTATCTTGAGGGGCATCATCACTAAGAATATCACATCACCACCTCTGAAGAAAGAAACATAATCACATGGGTGTGGGCACTCCCCTTGGCGACTGCCAAGCTTGGGGGAGGTGCCCCGGTATCGTATCACCATTACGCTCCTATCTTTACCGTTCTTCTTAGTTTGATCCTTTTAGTAATATCTTGATCTAGTAGAATAAAAGTTTTAGCATGATTTTGTTTTGAGTTTTGCTTTATGACCCCTCTATGTAATCGAGTTCGTGAGCTAATTATATATATAATAAAGATTAGATCTGAGTCAAGGGCTTGATTATCTTGCTATGATCGTGAGGGAATAAAAGAAAAAGAAAGAATAAAAAGAAATAAAGATCATTGACCTTATGTAGAGTAATGACTTCACATATAAAGATATGATGAATAAAAGTTGTTGAGAGTTGACAGACATAGTTTTGGTCATTGTTGCAATTAATAGGAAGTAATAAAGAAAGAGAGGCTCTCTCATATAAATATACTATCTTGGACATCTTTTATGATTGTGAGCACTCATTAAAATATGACATGCTAAAGAGTTGATGTTGGACAAGGAAGACAACGTAATGGGTTATGTTTTCTTATATCCGAAATAAAGTATATTGTCATGGATCATCCAACATGTTGAGCTTGCCTTTCCCCCTCATGCTAGCCAAATTCTTTGCACCAAGTAGAGATACTACTTGTGCTTACTAATATCCTTAAACCCAGTTTTTGCCATGAGAGTCCACCATATCTACCTATGGATTGAGTAAGATCCTTCAAGTAAGTTGTCATTGTTGCATGCAATAAAAATTGCTCTCTAAATATGTATGATTTATTAGTGTGGATAAAATACGTTTTATACGATCTTGTGATGTGGAAGAAATAAAAGCGATGGACTGCATTATAAAGGTTCATATCACAAGTGGCAATATAAAGTGACGTTCTTTCGCATTAAGATTTTGTGCATCCAACCATAAAAGCACAACCTATGCTTCCCTCTGCGAAGGGCCTATCTTTTTCTTGTCTTATACCCTATACAATAGTCATGGTGATCTTCACCTTTCCTTTTTACATTTTATTCTTTGGCAAGCATATTGTGTTGGAAAGATCCTGATATATATCCCATGAACGCGAATCATATGAGCGTGTTGAAAACTAGCTTGATGATAATTCCCATGTGTCCTCGGGAGCGCTTTCCTCTATATAAGAGTTTGTCCAGGCTTGTCCTTTGCTACAAAAGGAATTGGGCCACCTTGCTGCACTTTATTTTGTAACATCCCAAATTTTCAATTTGGAATGTTATACATAGGTCATTCATGCACATCATATTTTATTGCATTTTCGTTCCGCAATCCTCGAAATCCTAAGCAACTCAAGGACCCTATGAGAGAGTTGGGGATTTCCCGGTTTTCATATTTGATTCCTATCAAATAGTGAAACGAGGATATTTGATTTTAATTATTTTTCTCTCCGAAAAATATTTCATATTGAAAATATATGAGAGGAGATAATATGACTTCTCCAAAACAATTGAAATATTGGAGGAAAAATGTTAAAATCATTTATTTGATTTTATTTGAGTTTATTTGGATTTTATTTGCATTAGAAAAATTGCACGTTTTCAAAATTGCATTTTAGGGCCAAGAAAATGTTCATCTCGTTCTAAATATTTCACTTAGACGGTGAAAATTTGTTTTGGCATTTTTAGGTTTTTATTTTATTTTCTAGGATTTTATTTCTGTCGGCGAAATTATTTTAAAAAAAATCCTCCGTGCGTCTGACTAGGCCTAAGGCCCACCGAGCCAGCCGCCCAAGCCGCCACCGCCCGCGGCAGCGGCGCCGCCGCCCGGCGCCCTTCGGACCAGAGTCCAAGCCGGACTCCGCCACCGCCGCACCTCGCCCCCCGCAAGCCGCCCCCTCCTTATATACTCCCTTCCCGACCCCACCACCACACCACCACCGCCGCCGAGCCACAGCCGCCGCCGCCATAAGAAGAAGCGCCGCCCGCGCCGCCTGCGCCGCCGCCGCTTCCGCCATGAGCCGCCGCCACCGCCGATCCGCCCACGGAGCCACCTTGCCGTAGGTACCGCGCCGGATCCGTCGCTACCGGTTTTTTTTTAAAAAAAAGCGTTCGGTTTTTTAGATCGGTTCACCGGTTTTTCTCGGTTCTTCTGTTTAGCGGACGTTCGTCCGTAGGTTCGTTTAAACGAACGGTTTTCTCTCGTTAGTTACAGATAACAAACGCTCGTTCGTTAGTCTGTTCGTCAGTTTTCTTTTATCGTATTTATCTGCTTGAATCGTCAGCAAGGCAAGTAACACATTGATTATACTCTTTTCATACCTAGTTTTTATGCATTAGTTCAATCCTCATACATTGGATGATTAGGATGTCATTAACTTGTGGGTTGGGAAGTAGTTGTTGAGGTAGAACCTATTGCCCCGTTACTATCAAACCCTTGGGAGTTACTTCTACGCGTTGCTTATATTGCTATGCTATGCTCATAGATGTGGTTTGGGTTTGAGTGAATCCATGACAGATGTGAGATTGTTAATTAATGGTTCAACTTAAGGTGCCAACTTAAATTAACATCTGGCTGGATTGAGGCACCTCGGGGAACCCAGTGTTGTCTGTATTTTTTTGGAAATCCCGGGGTACCTGTGTGATCTTCCTATGGACCGCCACCCAGGCTTAAAGGGAACTGAGATGATTCATGCTAGAAAGTTCCGTCTGCAGCCACAAGCTATTATAGGCTCTAGCATAGTTGAGTAAGTTACGTGAAGCTCTTGAAGAGGTAGATCAGCAGGTAGTGGGTTTTTTAGGTTTGGTATGGTCTACCCGGAGTAGGGAGTTAATGTTTCTGAAAGACTGTGTCTCGGTCATCCGTTTCTCAAACACCATGTAGTGCGAGAAATCCAACGGAGGAGATCGAGTCTTGTGGGGAAAAGTCATAAACCTCTCTGAGTGTACAATCTAATCATGGTTAGCCGTGTCCCCGGTTATGGACAATCTTGAGTATCTAGTACTTGGGTTATCACATGTATCTCATCACTCTTAAATAATATTATTGGGTTGTTAATTACTTTAATTGGGATTGAGTTGGGGTTATACCTTCTCAATGTTTCAACCACCATGATAGTTAAATTAAAATTTATTCCTTTGTTGTAGGGAAAAATTGGCTTTTCGCAAATATATAACCTTAGAGCTTTCCACTAGCCAAATATGCCTGTAGTGATAGCAATAACCTGTTCTTGCTCTATTGTGTTATATTGCCAGCATATCCCATGTGCTGGCCCGTTTTTGGGCTGCAACGTATTATGTTGCAGACTTTTCAGACGAGGAGTAAGGTTCGTTAGGTCATTGCCGTGTAGCTCAGCTATGTCGTTGGAGTTGATGGACTCACTTTATCTTCCAAGCCTTCCGCTGTTATCGCATTAGATGGCCTTAAGCCATATTATTGTAATAAGTTCTCTTTTTGAGACATTTGATGTAATAAGTGTGTGATTGCTACTCTGTTATAAATCCTTCGAGTACTGTGTGTGTCAGGATTACTGATCAAGGGATGACACTTAAGCACAGAGACTTGACCATCCGAGGTCGGGTCGCTATAAGATGGTATCAGAGCACACGCTGAGTGTAGGACACGACCACTAAGATAAACCATAGGTCACTCTTCTCTACTCATTTCTGACTCCTCTCCATTTTCCACTCTTTAGGATGACGGAGATGAAGAACAAGTTTGCACAACCGGATGAAGACAACACCTTTTGGACGTCACTTGAAGGAAGTCACTAGATACTTGAACATTGGAATACCAAGTTTCACCGGGACATACACGCCACCTTACCAGAAGAGGAGCACTGGATGATTCTAGTACAAGTTCCAGGAAGGACGTTCTCACCAACTTCTAAACCCATAGAATTTTCTTTCGAAGCACCCACCTGGAGTCTAGGCAAGAGCATGGCAGCCCACATTACCATGGGACGCATTGGAGAATTCTACAACAGGGAACTCAAGGACACGATCTACCAAATATGTGGGCGCCGAGACGAGCAATGGGAAGTAATCAGCACCAGGAAGGATAGAACCATTGCCGCTTTCATCCAGGAGTTAAACCAGCACATTCAACATCCGGAGAACCAGATGTGCGCAGACATGATAGAGTTGAAGAAGGCGAAGACTAGGATCATCGAGCTGGAGGAAGAACTCAAGTTTACACGCGATGGATAAGAGGAGGAAATCAAGACATTACTGGAGAAGAATGACGACCTGGTTAAGAAGATCAGAGTATTCATGGGAGGACCAGCACCGGGAGAAGAAGACGACGACCCCACTTGCCCGGACAACTACATCATCATCGACAACACCGATTCTGATCCTAGTGATGATGACTATGAAGACGAAGCTGGAGCAGACATCATGGAGTCTTCCATCGATCAAAATTTCTAGATGACCACCATATATTAGAAGTATTTCCCCATGTATTTAGTAGTAGTTGAGCACTTTTGCGATAGTTCTAGACCGTTTGTATGACCTTGCTTGATTGATTGAGTGAAATGATTGTGTTTGTCTCATGTGCATATGGGTAGTGCTTTCTCGTTAGACCTTTTCTATTCTAATCTCTTCCATCTAAACCCATCAGATGCCTCCGAGACGTGACGCCGGTTTTGCTTTCCCACCGGAGATCACCCAGTTGATCCAGCAGCAGAATGCTTTGATGCAATTGCTAGTTCAGAACCAGGGCAACAACAACAACAACAACAACAACAACAACAACAACAACAACAACAACAACAACAACAACAACAACAACAATAACCCGCCGCTAGTGGACAACCTAGCCCGTTTTCTAAGGTTACAGCCAACGGTGTTTTCCAGTAGCACCGAACCAATAGTTGCTGATGATTGGCTACGCCGTATTGGAAGGAAGTTGACCACCGCAGGTTGCACAGATGCTGAGAAGGTGCGCTTTGCCGCACACCAACTGGATGGACCAGCAGCCTCATGGTGGGAGAATTACACGGCTACTTTTCCTATAGCCAATGTCACTTGGGACCAGTTTCAGCAAGCTTTCCGCACATCCCATGTCTCAACTGGAGCTATGCAGATGAAGAAGCGGGAGTTCCGCAACTTACGCCAGGGGAACCGTACTGTGGCTCAATCGTGGATGATTTAGCAAGCTATCACGCTATGCCCTCGATGATGTGGGCCACAGATGCCACGAAGCGGGAGAAGTTTATGGAAGGGCTAAATGATGAGATGAGCATGCAGTTGATGGTAGAAACCTTCAACAACTACCAGGAGTTGGTAGATAAGGCTCTTATGATTGAAGGGAAGAAGCAGCAGATTGAGAGCCGTAAGAGGAAGTATGGACAAGGGAAGTATAACTCAGGAGCTCATCAGAAGCCTCGCTTAACCCCGAATTCGGGAGGACTTGTTCATAACCATGGAGGTCACACCCACACTAGAGGAGGATCGCATAACCACAATGGTGCTAAGAATGGAAATGGGAACGAAGCTAACCACAATCAGAATCGCTCCAATCCAGCTACACCCGCAAAAAGAGACCTAAGTCAAGTTACTTGCTTTAAGTACGGGAAGACAGGGCACTATGCCAATGATTGCCCTGAAGGAAGGAATGGAGCCAGAAATGGGAGTGCTAGGAAGAAGCCTAATCCATTCAACAAAGTCTAGTGAACCACGTGAACGTGGAGGAGGTTGAAGAGCAGCCGGACGCGGTAATAGGTAAGTTTTTGGTTAAGTCATTTACCGCTCTTGTTCTTTTCGATACTGGTGCATCGCATTCATACATATCAAGGGGATTCGTGGATAAGTTTAAACTACCAACCCAAACCCTTAGGACCCCTCTTTTAGTGAGCTCGCCTGGAGCAGAGTATATGGCTAGCTGATGGTGCAACCAGATACCCCTAACCATTGGTACCCATGCTTTTCCGTCCGACCTAATTATCTTGGAGTCACAAGGATTGGATGCGATATTAGGTATGGACTGGATGTCAAAGTATGGAGGAAGTATTATTTGTCTTGAGTAAGTCGATTTATCTCACCACCCGGAGGGAAAAAGGATTAAGTATGTATCTAGGCATGTGCCTAGGAGGAGCCAAGTGAATACCCTAACGGGAGTTGTGCAGGAGGAAGTGCTCAGAGTGAAGGATTTCCAGATGTTTTCCCGAAGAGTTACGGGCATGCCACGGATCGAGACATCGAGTTTTGATAGAGCTATTGCAGTGCATGGGCCAATATCCAAGAGACCCTATCGGATGCCCGCAAATGATCTAGAGGAAATTAAGAAACAGATCAAGGAGTTATTGGAGAAAGGTTACATTCGAAGGAGTTCATCACCTTGGGGAGCCCCAGTGCTTTTGGGTGAGAAGAAGGATAAATCCCTAAGGATGGTTGTTGATTATCGAGCTTTGCATGAGGTAACAATTAAAAACAAGTACCCACTGCCGATGGTCAATGATCTGTTTGATCAGCTGCAAGGAGCAAAGGTGTTTCCGAAGATCGATCTACGATCAGGATACCATCAGTTGAAGATCCGAGAGAAGGATATACCAAAGACAGCGTTCACCACACGGTATGGATTATACGAGTATACGATCATGTCGTTTGGACTGACTAACGCCCCTGCCTATTTCATGAGCATGATGAACAAGGTGTTCATGGAGTATTTGGATAAGTTTGTTATGGTGTTTATCGATGATATTATGGTATACTCAAAGAATGAAGAGGAACACATGGAGCATTTGCGTTTAGTTCTCGAGAAACTCAGGGAACACCAGTTATACGCCAAGTTCAGCAAGTGCGAGTTTTGGTTGAAGGAAGTTGGATTCCTTGGGCATGTTATACAGGAGAAGGTATAGCAGTAGACCCCAGCAAGGTTCAGTCAGTCACTGAATGGTTGGCACCCACTTCAGTTAGCGAGATCTGCAGTTTCCTTGGACTCGCAGGATACTATCGGAGATTCATTGATAATTTTTCCAAGATTGCAAAGCCAATGACTGAATTATTGAAGAAGGATACTAAGTTTAAATGGACAGAAGAGTGCGAGGCAAGCTTTCAGGAGTTGAAGAAATGTTTGACTACAACCCCAGTGCTAACACTACCCGATATACATAAGGAGTTTCAAGTTTATTGCGACGCCTCTCGCTTAGGACTTGTATGTGTGCTTATGTAGGATGGAAGAGTTGTTTCGTATGCCTCACGACAACTAAAACCTCACGAGTTGAACTATGCCACACATGATTTGGAGCTAGCAGCCGTAGTGCATGCATTGAAGACTTGGAGACATTACCTTATTGGAAACCGTTGTGATGTGTACACGGATCATAAGAGTTTGAAGTACATTTTCACACAAAAGGAGTTGAACCTTAGGCAGAGGAGATGGTTGGATCTTATAAAGGATTACGATATGAAGCTGCAATATCATCCCGGGAAGGCCAATGTCATAACAGACGCCTTGAGCCGGAAAAGTTATGCCAATATCCTTGAAAGTAAGGGATTGCCGAAGGAGTTAGCTGAGGATATCATGGAACTTAGATTAGAGATTGTTCCTAGAGGTTTCGTTGCAACAATGGAGGTTCAGTCGACATTGTTGGACAAGATTCGAGAAGCTCAGAAGGAGGACAAAGAGATTGCCGAGATAAAGGAAAAGATGAGCAAAGGAAAGGCCAAAGGTTTTCGCGAGGATGAGCATGATACCTTATGGTTTGAGGACCGAGTTTATGTGCCCAATAACCCAGAGATCTGGAAGTTAATACTTCAGGAGGCTTATTACTCACCATACTCGATACACCCCAGAAACACCAAGATGTATTTGGATTTGAAGGAACGTTTCTGGTGGGCTGGTATGAAGATGGATATTGCCGAGTATGTATCCGTATGTGATGTATGTCAGAGAGTGAAGGCAGAGCATCAGAAGCCAGCAAGACTGTCACAGCCTATGCCGATACCCGAATGGAAGTGGGATAAACTTGGCATGGACTTTATCACCAGACTACCTAGAACCAAAGCAGGATATGATTCAATATGGGTAATAGTTGATCGCTTGACCAAAGTGGCTCACTTTATCCCAGTGAAAACCACCTATACAAGTGCGAAGTTGGCCAAGATATATATGTCCAGGATCGTATGTCTGCATGGAGTTCCGAGGACCATCGTATCAGATAGAGGAACACAGTTTACTTCAAAGTTTTGGCATCAGTTACACCAGACCTTGGGTATGAGATTGTAGTTCAGTACAGCATTCCACCCGCAGACGGATGGGCAAACCGAGAGAGTCAACCAGATTCTGGAAGATATGTTGAGAGCCTGTGCGCTAGATTATGGATCTAGTTGGGATGACAATTTGCCTTACGAAGAGTTCTCATACAACAATAGCTACCAAGCCAGTTTGAAAATGGCACCGTTCGAAGCTCTGTTTGGACGCAGATGCAGAACACCGTTGATGTGGGATGAGGTAGGAGACCGACAGCTGTTTGGACCAGACCTGATCAAGGAGTCTGAAGAGAAGGTTAAACTGATTCGTGATAGACTGAAGATTGCTCAGTCCAGGCAGAAGAGTTATGCAGACTCGAAACGCAAGGAGGTAACCTATGAAATTGGAGGTAGAGCATATCTGCAAGTATCACCCTTGCGAGGAGTGAAACGATTTGGAGTTAAGGGAAAGTTAGCCCCGAGATTTGTAGGACCGTATCGTGTTTTGGTACGGATGGGAGAAGTTGCCTACAAGTTGGAGTTACCTGAAGGACTGTCAGGAGTTCACGATGTGTTCCACGTTTCGCAGTTGAAGAAGAGTCATGCTGAGATGGCCGATATACCGTTATGAGATACAATACCCTTGGAGGCAATTCAGTTGGACAGTGATTTGACTTATGAGGAGAAGCCAGTTAAGATTCTTGAGCTTGCCAGCCGAGTCTCCCGCAGCAAGGTTATTAAGTTTTGCAAAGTTCAGTGGAGCCACCATACCGAGGAGGAAGCCACCTGGGAACAATAGGATGATCTTCGCAAAGACCACCAGCACCTATTTTCTAGCCAACCCGAATATCGAGGACGAGATTCATCTTAAGGGGGGTAGGTTTGTAAGATCCCAAATTTTCAATTTGGAATGTTATACATAGGTCATTCATGCACATCATATTTTATTGCATTTTCGTTCCGCAATCCACGAAATCCTAAGCAACTCAAGGACCCTAGGAGAGAGTTGGGGATTTCCCGGTTTTCATATTTGATTCCTATCAATTAGTGAAACGAGGATTTTTGATTTTAATTATTTTTCTCTCCGAAAAATATTTCATATTGAAAATATATGAGAGGAGATAATATGACTTCTCCAAAACAATTGAAATATTGGAGGAAAAATGTTAAAATCATTTATTTGAGTTTATTTGAATTTTATTTGCATTAGAAAAATTGCATGTTTTCAAAATTGCATTTTAGGGCAAAGAAAATGTTCATCTCGTTCTAAACATTTCATTTAGAGGTGAAAAGTTGTTTTGGCATTTTTAGGTTTTTATTTTATTTTCTAGGATTTTATTTTTGTCGGTGAAATTATTTAAAAAAATCCTCCCGCGCCTGACTGGGCCTAAGGCCCAGCCGAGCCAGGATAAAAGTGCCGGACCGGAGTCCGAGCCGGACTCCGCCACCGCCCCAGCGGCGCCACCCGCCGCCTGCTCGGACCGAGTCCGAGCCGGACTCCGCCACCGCCGCGCCTTTGCCTCCTCCTCCAAGCCGCTGCCCCCCTCCTTATATCTGCCTCCCGACCCCCACCACCACACCACCACCCGCTGCCGAGCTGCAGCAGCCGCCGCAGAGCCGCCCGCCGGCAAGAACCGCCGCCGCCGCTAGCCGCCCATGAGCCGCTGCCGAGCCCCGCCGCCCATGAGCCGCCTCCCGCCGGTGATCCCGCCCACCGAGCCACTCGCCGGAGGTACCGCGCCGGATCCGTTGCCGCCGGTTTTTTTAAAAAAAACCGTTCGGTTTTTTTAGAAACCCTAGTTCGGTTTTTTTAGATTGGTTTGCCGGTTTTTCTCGGTTCTTCTGTTTAGCGGACGTTCGTCCGGACGTTCGTTTAAACGAATGGTTTTCTCTCATTAGTTACAGATAACGAACGCTCGTTCGTTAGTCTGTTCGTCAGTTTTCTTTTATCGGATTTATCTACGATTATTTTCAATCGTGATTTTTTATCCGAGCTTAGTTTCTGTCTATCTTTTCGCTCGTTAGTCGGAATCAGGCGATTCAAGCGCCTAGAGTTTCGTCTCGAGACCCTCTTTCTGTTTAATCAACTTAAATAAGATTTTGGTACTGTAAAATTTGACTTTAGTCTAGATTAGTAAACGAATCTTGTTTCTTTTGCCGTTTGAGTTTCGTTGCTCCGTTTGGTATGATTCTTTTTGTGAACCGGAGTTCTTAAGTTGAACTTTCTGGTCAACCTCTTTTATTTGAAGTTTTGCTTGTGCATCTTTGCTTGTTGCTTATGTATGTTATTGTTTGTTTGCGATAGAATTCTCGGAGTGCGAAGCGTGTTACTACGAGTCCCTAGGATTCGCGGATCGTCAGCAAGGCA